>OX439128.1:28460950-28511285 GCA_949318235.1 Ecdyonurus torrentis | reverse complement strand
TCTTTCCTATCAATGCTTTCTTATTCCACTCTGAAAGTGCCGCTTTAAAGAGGGATCAAATTGGTGCAAGCCTACTATACTCTAATTTTCCCGATCACTTCCTTCTCTCTCTCTCTCTCTCTCTCTCTCTCTCTCTCTCTCTCTCTCTCTCTCTCTCTCTCTCTTACTTCTTTTCTTTTTATCTATTTTTATAAGAGATGTTTACATAGACTTTTTTTTCCGTTAAGGGTTGAAACGACTAGTGGTTTTTTAAAATGAAATTATAATAAACTGGTTGAGCCAATGTTTTTATTCAATAATTTTGATACCAAGGATGGAATTTGTAGATTAAAATTTAATTTAATTTTCTGGTATATATATAAAAAATTTCTCAAGATGTCAATATGAAATTTATGTTCTCATTCTACCTCCCTCCCTCCCTACTTTTTTTTCTCATTAAACCAGGACTTTTTTTGTCCTATAAAATTATACTATAAGACAGATGTTCATTTTTTTTCTTTAGATTTTGAATATGGCCACTATGCAAAAATTATCAACCGATTTCATCTAAAGCCTGCAGCTATTCTTAAAGTACACGACAGTATACTTAAGTGTACTCTACTGGTTGTTAGGAAGAACAAATTTTAAACTTGAATAACCTAAAATACAATTATTCCATTATATTATATATATATAAGGTATTTTCCAATTTCACAAATATACCACACTTATATACAGTATACGAAAAACATTTCATACGAAAACAATATACATATTGATAGAATTGGGGCTTTTATTTAATTTATTCAAATAGTTTTATTTTCTTATATATTAAAATATAAAATTCTATGTGTATATATATATATATATATATATATATATATATATATATATATTTAAAGAAGGTTGAACAATAATATTGAAACAATAAGAGAGTGAAGTCAAAGAGAGAGAGAGAGAGAAAGAGGAATATATTGTTCAATTTCTATTTAGTTTAATGAAGCATTAAATTACGTAATGTTATTACTGCTCCATTTAACTCTAAATACTGACTTAAAATAGGCACCACTGTCTGCCTGGTTTGTTTTTACTCTAACTTTGATTTATATTGTAAATCAGTTAAGAATTGAGTATGTATACGTTATTGTTTGGTGATCAACTTTTAGAGGAAATAAAGAAGTAAAATTTAAGTGTTCTAAAGCTATTAATATCAATCCTGTAACATATGTTCAAGCCTTCTTATTTATATACTTGCCAAGTTTACTTATGTATTTTCTCTTATATATATATATATATATATATATATATATATATATATATATATATATATATATATATATATATATATATATATATATATATATATATATATATATATATATATATATATATATATATATATATATATATATATATATATAAATATATATATATATATATATATATGAAAATGTTAAAAGGTTTATTATTTAAAAAGCTACATATTTTTTTTTATATTTAATTAATTTATTAAAAAAATGTTCTTTAAAAAAATGTTTTCATGAGAGTGTTAATGTTGCAATTTTTCATAATGAAATCTAAAAATAATGAAGGGGGAAAGTTAAAAACTAGAAGGACTTGGTGATTTGAGAAAAGATGAAAGAAGAGAGAGAGAGAGAGAGAGAGAGAGAGAGAGAGAGAGAGCAGACCAAGACATTTTGGGCCATTCATAACTTCATTTTTACAAAATTAAGTTTTACAAATCTTTTGTGTTTCATAAAACGCAACTTAACAACAGTTTCTTTAAAAAAAAAAACAGTTTGTTCTGTGATTCTAACAGTGATTTTATAAAGAAAAACAACAAAATGTACTCAATTTCATATTTTAATCAGGTACATTATTATATAAAAATTTTCAAGAAAAAATAACTTTTTATCAAAATTATTCTTTGTCACTTAAAATTTTTGTTCAAGATAAGTTTTTATAAAATAAAAAAGTGTAGCTATCATTATGGCAAACAGGAAGGGTGTATGAAATTAGGGGTGGAGAGAGAGAGAGAGAGAGAGAGAGAGAGAGAGAGAGAGAGAGAGAGAGAGAGAGAGCAAGGTTAAAAGCCAAGTTGTAGGTCTTTATAATTGTATTAGAAACTCTGAAGCTTAGTGTGGCTAAAAAGAAGGAAGAAGAAAAAAAATTGAAAAAAAAAGCGTAGCTGAAGTGCGTGTGTTGAAAGCTCCCAACGTAACGCAGTTATAACATCAAGCCAGTAAGAGAGATTCCACTGGATGTGGAGCCAAGAGTCAGTTCGGCACTTTGAGGACACGACACGACTAACATAGTCTCAGGATCATTGAATTGCAATCGTCAAAGTAAGGCACTCTTGAAATTATCATGTAATTATTTCACTACTAACATGGATCTCATTCATGATATAAAAAATAATATTAAAAATTTAAAACTTGTTGTGAATGCAAACAATTTTTTAAAAATTATTCGTAAAAAAAATATATCTATAAAAAATAAGAGGATAATACAAACAGCAATAGCAAGAAAAGACTAAAATGTGAACTTGTGGAAAGAGAAAGAAAGATTTAAAATTCGTTATTATTCATTTAAGGGTTCCAAAATGCTGTATAATTGATATATTTTACAATAAAAACATATAATATATTTTTCTCTATTTATGTATTTAATGTTATATCATTCTTATTTTTTTGAATGAATTTTCACTTATTTTGAAACAAATTAACTTTTTATTTATGACGCAAAAACATCGTATATTGTAAAAAAAAAAAAAAAAACTCCCTAATCTTCAAGTTTAAAATTATTTTGAATATAATATTTGCTACTATTATTACGTCTACTATTTGCATTAGGTAACTTCTGTGATCAGATGTATTTCTATCTTAATTAGACTAGAGATAATTTCTACTTTCATTTATATACATCAAGTCTCTTCCAATTTCCAATTGTAGCTAGCACAGATGCATTCCAGCTAGACTGCAGTATCAGTGAATTATTTATTGCACTTCTTGTATTTCCATTTCAAATACTGCATTTGCTTCTATATATATGAATTTCAGTTAAATCAACAAAATAAAAATAGTTGATCAGACATCAGAAGTTATTTTGTTTAATACAAAGTTTATATCAGTAGAGAAAGCAAATTTTCTATTGCATCCTTCATTATTTTCAATCGCGTTAAATTTTTTTATTATTTTTAATGTTGATGTATAAGATATTATTTCTCTAATAATAATTTTTATCATATTTTATTATACCTCTTTCTTTTCTTAAATTTTAATTATAATTTTATAAATTATTATTTTACAAGAAGTTTAATCCAATGTTAATGAGCAAGTTTTATATACTTGTTTTGTATGTTGTATGATATACGTTATAAACAACTCTTGTATGTGTATATACAGTATAATATGCATAAAAACTAAAAGAACAGCAACGATGATTGACGTATATTATTAGTAAACAGAAGTTATCCTCTCAACAAGCAATGCATGCAATTTAATTCAGAGAGAGAGAGAGAGAGAGAGAGAGAGAGAGAGAGAGAGAGTATTCAAATAGAAGCTTATATGCTGACATTTTATAAATAAAAAAAGGAAGCATTTTTTTCACGTTTTTCTTTGAACTGACGTTGCAAGCATAAAGAGAGAGAGAGAGAGAGAGAGAGAGAGAGAGAGAGAGAGAGAGAGAGAGAGAGAGAGAAAAGTTAATTTTATTTCATATACTCTGATGTTTGCTTCATATTATATTAATTTTAAAATAAGTATACGGATTATATTGCTTTTAATGTGAAATGTTTTTGTAAATATATTCACTCCTTCTCCAAAGTGTATAATGTATTACACAGCAATAAACAAAGTTTATATATAATATATACACACATATATACATATAAAATGATATAAAATCTTGTTTTAAATTTTATAAAATGAAATACTAGTATGAAGTTTACTCGAAACTTAGTGTATGTATGACAGTTGTACTGTAAGTACGTAAAGGAGAGGGGAAAAAAAGGAGAAAAAAAAGTTATATCCGCCTTTAAATTTTCATTAATTTATAATTATTATTTTCTACGTTGTTGATTAATCTGTGATGTTACACATAGTCGAATATTTAATATTTCTTCGACATATACATAATTTTAAAAATATTTTTTTGAGGAAAGACCATCTAGTACTAAAGATTACTATCGCCGTTGAGAAGCATGACAAGCGGGTTGCATAACTCTTGTTTTCTCCAAGCAAAATATATTATATATATATTATATATATATATATATATATATATATATATATATATATATATATATATATATATATATATATATATATATATATATATATATATATATATATATATATATATATATATATATATATATATATATATATATATATATATATATATATATATATATATATATATATATATATATATATATATATATATTCATGGAAAAATCATTTAATAAAAATATTTAAAATACAAAAATACCTAATCACAATTTTAAGGACAACAGTTTTGTACAAGGTTTATTTAGTATAAACCTTGAGTTTTATATATACCCAATGATTAACACCTCATTATCAATGCATTTAGATATTATATTTATACAAGATTTTATTTTAAATACTCTATTTCCATAATCTTGATTATGTTTAAATATTTTTAGTTGGCATTTTTTTAAAAGCTAAAGTGATTACAAGAACTTAAATTAGATGTCCAAAATAAAAATTTAAATATAGACATAACTTTGATGTTTTGACATTATTCTTGCCAAACGTCATTTCAAAGAGATTTTTTTTTCTTTCATCTCATTCATTGCTAAAGAAACTAGAATTAAATAAAGTCTAACGTATTTAAAGCACAGTATCCTGAATAATTATTAATATAAATTTTTTCAGAGCATACAGTATTATTATTTCCTCTTTTTGTTTTTTTAATTTGCATTATCAATGTTCTTTAATACAATATGTTCATGTTTTGCTTTTTTTATTTTTTATTTTTTCAATTATAATGGTCAATGCAATTACTTTTTAAGTTCTAACCATGTTTGGGTTAGATGTAACATTGGGCCAGACATTTGTCAGGCCTAAACCTCACCCTTTCAGGTTTTTTTTATTTTTTTTATTTTTTTATTTTTTTTTAATATTGTTGAATAAAGAAGAAAATTTATTTATTTATAACTCAGCAACATATATATTGTTCTTAATACACTGACACACAAAAACTATGATTTATTTTAATAAATAACTATTTTTATTCGAGTCCAAGGGTTATAGTGGAATAAACATAAAATTTCAAGATTATTCAATTTTATTCTTATTTTTGCAGCATACAGCATAAAATTTTTGGGTATCCCGTTTAATGAATTTATTATGATATTTATGTAGATAAAAGCATTATAAAGAAGGGTCAAAATAATGATGCAACTACAATTATAAAAAGAAAAAGTTAAAAAATATTATCATATTTGTCTCTGATATTTTTTCAATTATTTGAAAAATTAGCAATTTTACGATTGTTCTTTAAAAATCAGTTAAAGTTCTTAAAGATCTGGTATGCATAATTATAAAATCCTAAATTTTACCATAATATTTATTAAAACTTTAAATTGATTGTGGTGATGTGGTCTATTGAAAACCCCGTAGCCAAAAATTAAGCCTTAGTTAAGTAATTAAGCCTCGCAAAACAAAAAATGTACACGTAAGTATATAGTTTACAAAAACATATTAAATTCATAAAAATTTCCCTAGAATTCTTCATTATTTTATACTATATTAAAAATAGACATCATTAAAGACATATTTCTTTCTTTTATAAACTCATATTTTACTTGTACTCTCTCTCTTTCTCTCTTGATGTAAAAAGAATTAACGAGAGGCAAACTATCCATTATAAAATTAGTGTTTTAACAAGCTGGGTGACAGAAGGTTGCGCGCGCATTTAGCTTGACAACACAAGGGCCAGGGGTATGAGATGATCTGGCTGGCTCGGCTCGGTTTGGTTTGCCAGCATTCGTTGCACGAACGTCAGACGTGGAACATCTCGTGATATACCGTGCGCATTTTACCGCTTGTTGATACGAGTTCATTCTAAAAGTTACGACTTTCAACAATAAAAACATGTTGCTATTTCATTGTGACTTTTTTAAAACAAATTTGCGTGCTCTTTTTACCTTCTTCTCAAAAGAATAATAAACTCTTTTTTTTTTTTCTTAAAATATATATTTATATATAAAATAAAAACTGAGATAAATTTGCAATTTATTTTTTTAAATTAAGTTTTATTTTTAAGTTGATATAAAAATGACAACATTGAAGATCATAGGATTAAGCACGTTTGTTTTTATTGCTACTTCTTTACAAGGTAAGAAACAGTTTATTTTTTAATGTTATATTAAATTAAAAAAAAAAAATGTGTACATTGATATTAATTGTTATTACTTTTATTTGATTTTATGTAACATACATAATATTTCATGAAGTTTCATCAACTTGAACTTGTTAAAATTCAGTTATAAAAATATATTAGTAAAATGTTTATAAAATGAATTTAATCAGAAAAATCCGTTGATAACATAATGATAAAAATGAAAGGTAAATTAAAAATTGAAGAAAGAGAAGAAATTATTTCTATTCAACTAAGTAAAAAATTAATATAATAAAAATAAGCAAGGTAAAGACGAGAATTTTTACATAAAAAATCAAATTTTTTATAATCATATTTAAAGTTAATACAATAGATGTATTACATATTAAAATAACATATTTTAGTAGCAAGTTGAAGTTCAAAATTCAAGTTCATAAGTGTATAGAAGCTAGGGTTTAATAGACAAATACGTGACCAGATTTAAAATTATTTAGTTTTAAGTGCGATGTCCGGTACTTGATTTGAACATGTAAGGATTTTTTTTTTTTTTTTCGCAACTTGTAATGCATGGAACGTAGAAATTTCATGTATTTATTTCTGAAATTGAAATATGATTTTCTATTGTAAAATTTATTATAAATATATCATTATAGGGTACCAAAAAAAAGTATTATATTTTTTATAGGAAGCATATGGTGATAATGTTTTATAAATACGTTTTAATAAAAAAATTTATGACATACTGACCCTCATATCTCTTTCTTCTTTACACTTTTTTTCTCAACATATAACTGCTCTACTCGATTTTGAAACTAATATATATTACACTTCTTATATATTTTATTATTATTAAATGGGTGCCAATTAAGTAATGTAATTAAAAGACTTACTAAATTATATACTCAATGAACAATAGACGTATTGACCAGACGACAAAATCATTAAAAGTAATAAATTACAAATTTTTCGATACGGTCAATATAAATTGTAAAAGGTTTATATAAAGTTAAATTTGTGATGTTAAAATAAAAATTTCAAACTCATTTATCACAATATAATATGTATATTAAAAACACATAGTGTGCTGTAAACTCATATAAACAATGTTTATTTTATTCTTCTTAATTTTCAATAGAGGGGAGAAAGGAAATGGTCATACCAAAAAAAAAAAAAAAGTTTGAAAATTTCTAACAATGCTATAATAGTGGAGGTTTAAATATATATGTAGAAGAGAAGAGAAAATTTAGCCTTAAAGTCATTAAAGAATCCAAATCACTTGTTTTAATTTATAGTATAGTCAGTTGATGGTCCATTTTAATGCACCATTAGCTCCAGAGAACATAAAATCAGCAGCAGTATGGAGGGACATAAAATTGACACAAGCAAAGTAGAAGTTTGTTACATCCATGTAACCTAGCTATAGAAACAATGTTAGCTTTTATTTTAATAATACTACATTTTAAATTAATTCATATTATAATATGTATATTTTTTATATTATTATAATATAATGAATGTTAAAAATGACAAAACACAAAAAGCTTTTTTAAAATAATAAATGTTATTTTCTCTTATACTAGGATTTCTACTTTACGTCTATTTGTATTTTTTTTACTGTTATTAGCAATTTTTTTGTAGACAAAAAAAAATTAAGGGATACATAAAAAATATATATAAAATGATAATAAAAATAATAAAAAAAAAGCGTTTGTTATTTTCGCGTTATAAAATCTTTCCGTTAATATTTCTGCGGCATTTTCATTCATTTTTTTATTGGCTAGATATATATACATTTTTTATAATTTTTTTATTTTTTTTTATTTTTTAGAAATCTACTTTTTTACTGATGAGAGCAGTAAGTAAGGTATAATCCATTATGACATATTAAATTTTCTTGAAGCTTCTTCAATTTGAAATAAAGATAATTTAACTTTTGAATCATTCGTATTATATAATATATTTATGAGGTGAGTTTTAAAGATAGCTTAAAATTTTTAATAAAATATCTAACTCAATTACTCATTTTGTCAATTCTTATTTTTATCTTTGTTAAATTCTCGTTAAGTTTAATTGAAGAAAAAACTTCTTGTATTTAGAACAAAGAGAAAGAAACTTCACAAAGCGACTTCCATGTCTTTGAGATTTTCTTCTCTGTTCTTTACTAGTAACAATGATCAAACAAACAATCAAGAAAATATTATTTTGTTAATATTATTTAATATAATTTTTGTTATGACACTATAGCTTTCTGTATAAACTTAGACGAGTAACTCAATTATGTATTTAAAATTCATATTTTATATATATAAAGTTAAAAGTCATTTGTAATTTATTAAAAAAAAAATCCCCTTTTAATACCTTTGCATTTTTCAGTTTTAATCTGAAATTTTAGCTTCAAAGTAAAGAATGTTTTAAATTTAAATTATGTTTAAAAAATTAATGTAAAATTACGGTGTTATTTAACATCTTAATTAATCACAACTTAATTAATCAGATTAACCAAGCTTATTGTTTAATTAATTATAATTTTATTTTATTTTTACTTCACTTTTGAAAAAGATTAAGATTAAGATTATTAAAAGATTATTTTATTTCTTGCTAAAAATTACTAAAGTTAGCCATACTCACAAAATGGTTACATTAAAATTGTTGTAATAGTGAATAAATATCAAAACTTACATAAAAATATATAAATTGAGTTTTACACCAATTAGCAAAGTTTTCTTTTGTATCAGACAAAATGTCAAAAGATAAATATTCCAATTTATTTGAATGAAAAAAAATCAAAGCCCTTTTTTTTTTAATGTAAATTATATCTTTGTCAAGGAAAAGGCTTATTATATAAGTTTCAGTTTTTATTACAAACGTTTTTTTTTTTTTTTTTTTTTTTTTTTTTTTTTTTTCCTTGTCACTTGAACGAAATTACTTTTCTGTGTTTTTTTACTCATTAAAATTATTCATAATCTGTTGAGAAAAATGTTTCACTCTGTGAGCAAAAACACTTTGCGTTATTTTTTTTTCTCTCCTCCCTCTTACACCCTCCAACCCTCTCTCTCTCTCTCTCTCTCTCTCTCTCTCTCTCTCTCTCTCTCTCTCTCTCTCTCTAGTTATCTCATTTCCGAGTGGAATTAAAGTAAGACCAGTAAGAACTAAAATAATAAGAATTTTTGGTTAAGATTATCACCATAAGCTTTTGTTTCTACTTAAGCTAAATTTCCTCTTAAAAATAAAATAATATCCGTATTTCTTTATATAGCTAATTCTTTTCTTACATTATCTTTACTTACTTTTACTATAAAAGTAAGGGAAATAAAAATTCAAACTTTAGTGTTTCTGTATTCTCTTCTTGTAAAATTTACTATTTTATTTTAGTTAACAGTAACAGTTACAATTCTTATCAATTAATGTTATATAGTTATAGTTTCTATACAATTTGAAAATATTTCAAACCTTTATTCACATCAAATTCAAAAAAAAATTAAAATATTATAGAAAATATTATGCACATAGGCAAAAAAAAAAAGATGCTACAAATTTTAAGCACATGTTCACTACAGCATAATTAATGCTATACTTCGTAATAACTATGTTACATAGCATAAATATGTTGTTGTACAGTATAATATTTTATATTGTTCTAATTTAGAATATTTATGCTATAATGACATAAATGCAGCATAATTACGTAATTTGTTATTCTCATGCAATTTTTTTTATTATCTTTTAAATATTTAGAGATGGTTTTATTTCAAATGTGATACAGTAAAAAAGTTCAAATATATTTAACTTAAGTTATTTTAACTGACAATTATTATGTACAGTATTATATAATGACGGTATAGGTTCTGATTACTCCACGGACAAAAATAAATACGTAATAATTATGCTAGCTCAATGCAGCAACATTTATGCACAATAACATAATTTATGCTATATTATATAGTGATTATATACTACAAAGCATAAGATGTTTAGCATAATTACTTATGTTATTACAAATAAATAACGTTTATGCTCTACACAATAAAGAAATTATTCAATGCAGGGTAAATTACGTAATTCATATTTTTCGTGCCGATTTGTTAAAAGCTGATCAGTAAAAAAAAGTAATAATAATAATAAAAATAAATAAAGTAAAATATAGGTAAAATTGTCTACTTAAATACAAACCTATTTATATAACATCATTAAACCTAAAATACTATTCCTGTATATAAAATAATAATATTTTTACTACATAAATAAAATAAATACAAATTAATATGATTTTTATACTTTTATACATCATTATTTAAATTACTTTTCATGTTAAAAACAGAACAAAAATAATTAATAATATGCATAATAATATCGTATTATATACGTGTAATATAATATACTAAAAAAATCTCTCTCTCTCTCTCTCTCTCTCTCTCTCTCTCTCTTAATGGTGTACAATTATATGACGTGTAAAATTGTAATTATAATGTAATATCATTTTCATTCATATTTTAGTTAAATTGAGTTAGTTTTGTACATTGCGTCAATGCGGAAACATTCAGATTAATCATTCATATACAACTAAAACGTTCAATATAATAAAAAAAATATATATATATATAAATAATAATAATACATATTACATATATATAATATATTTTTAGTTTAAATTTGATGAAAATAGAGGAATAAAGCGGTGGTGATGCTGGATACATATAGAAATAATTTATTAATATGTTTAAATTGTGTTTTGTATAAATTTTCATACTAAAATGAGATGAAGAGAACACGCACTATACAGTATATATATAACCACTATACTATACGTTGTTGTTGTTCGAAATTAAATTTCCTTCTTTCTTATAATAATGTTTCACATTTAAGGGATAATTTATTATCCTATGATCATTTTACAAATGAAATATTAATTATTTTAATTTTATTTTATATATAAATACTAATACTAATAATAAACTAAAGTTTCTTATTGTTTTATTAATGAAGCGCATAATCAGTAAAAATTATAATTGTTGACTTTGAAATTTAATATTTATGTCAATGTTTTATTTTATGCAGTTTCTACTACTTTAAAAAAAAAAAATAGTGGTAAATATTTTCTAGTTTGTCATTTACAAGTAAAAAAGAAAAAAAAATTATTATTCATAATATTTCTCACAATCAAGTCTTATGATCTAAAAAAAAACAGAATACCATACGTTTGTGTGGACTTAAGTGCGCATTTTTATATATTTTCTTCCTTTTTTTTTTTTTTTTTTTTTTTCAAATAAATTTTTATGCTAATATCAATCAGTTAAAGCAAAACAGAATATTTAAAATAACATTTTTAGTCTTACTGTAAGATAAAAAGGCAAACTGGTATAAAAAAAACTTTTTGTTTTCAAAGTTTGAAAAAAAAAATGCATGCAAGTAAAACTGCAAACTCTTGGGAGACTTTTGTTTATAGCTATTGTTGTCTATTTTTCCTACAACATCATAAATAATAATTTTCATAAGGTTAATATTTTAACTTTTTTTTTTTAAAAAAAAAGAAAAAAAAAAGAAATTTCGAAATAAATTTTTAATCTTGTTGCATAGGACTTTTTGCATTTTTTTTTCTACCCCAGAAAAAAAGTTATCTAAAAAAATAGTATAATAATTTTTGATGTACAAATAAATCTTAACAATAGGCAGCAAGAGTAGAGAGAGGGATGTTGAATATAAAAAGCGTTGTTATGCAGAGAGAGAGAGAGAGAGAGAGAGAGAGAGAGAGAGAGAGAGAGAGAGTAGAGCAAGCAGCTATATATGCATGCAGAGGGTTACTGGCCTGTACATTAAATTTTCACAAGTAACGTTTTTGTATTGTTCAAGTGGAGAGAGAGAGAGAGAGAGAGAGAGAGAGAGAGAGAGAGAGAGAGAGAGAGAGATGAAGCTCGCGGGTATCATCTCTAATGATCCTTTCTTTTTCTCTCATATGAGCAACAATCAAATATTTATGTACGTGACAATACAACCGCACTGGCCTCGCGTGTCTATCCAATATTGACCGCAAAACTTTTTAAATTCATTTTTAACGAAAAATTTATACTCCACCCAAATTAAAATAAAATCATACATAAATACTTTCAACTTTTCCATTGAGACATGTTATTACAATTATTATGCTTATTTTTACTACCTAGCAAAATAAATTAAGCTCCTAATTTGTATTCCAAAATATATTTACCTGTAAATAAATATAAGCAGAGAGTAAACGAAATGGAAAAATGCTGCTATACTTTAAGTTTACTGACCATGAAAAAAGCTGAAGTGGTGAAGAGGGAGAAAGAGAGAGAGAGATAGAGAACGATATTTCTCAGTGATTAACAAGACTTGGTGTCGACAACAAAGTTTTGCTCCCTTGTGGATGTCAAAAAACTTTTCTTTGCTTTTTGTCACCTTTTTGTGTCCTTAACTCGTGAACAATCGCTACAACATTTTGAAAATCCTTTCGTTATCGTTTCTTCACATAAAATTGGACCTAACAAAAGCTTATGTCAAAAGTAGACGCGGACAATAAATATACAAAAATCTATAACACTAAAAGTTTACAGCATCACGTAGAATTATATGTTCCATCCATCAATACAAGAAATTTGATGTAAAAATAATAAAAAATAACACCTTGGCTCAATGTGAGCCCGCAGATATGTTATAAGAAGAAAGAAGATAACAGAATAACAATAATAATTGAACTTAAAATCAAAATTATATAGAGGCATGTACGTTAAAAACACATTCAAATATTCTATTTTATTTATTGTTTATATATTAGAAATAATAAAGCAAATAAAATTTCAAAATTAATTACTGAAGTTGTAGTGTTTCATACAAAATGTACTACACGCGTGACAAAGTTAATCACACTCCCACTGGTTTTTGTGGCGATAAACGTAATATACAATAGTTATTTCCAAGGTTTACCTTGGTTATTTCTATGCTTAAATATATAAGTATAAATTCTCACCACAACAAAGTTTCATCGTACTTATTGCAGAATTATTAACAAACAAACTATATAGTTACGAATAGTGTGTGTTATTATTAAAATATTGTAACTATGAGTTCGCAATCACAATATGTTTCTATTCTTAATTCATTAAATAAATTGCAAACAGTAAGCAAAACTGTATTTCCATGATTTTTTTTTTAATAAATTTCAGAATTTGCCATACACTTGAGTGGTATTGGAAAATCTTCTATAGATGTTAGTGACCAGCTTTTTATTTCGTTGAGAGAGAGAGAGAGAGAGAGAGAGAGAGAGAGAGAGAGAATGTCAAATAAAAGTCCATCACATTCTCCACAGTCCTCCCTCCCTACATAAGAATAAAAAAAAATCCAAAATTGTGATTGTGAAATTCAAATTTCTCTCTTACGTAATATTTTTACCCTATAAGTTAGAATTTACATGCATAAGAAAAGATAACGCACTTTGGCTTGCTTCTATCTTCCCTCAAAATCAGTAGCAAAAACAAGAAGAAACTTTAACAAATGTAGGTCACAACTAACCCTCGAAATGTTGACTCAATTTGATTTCAAATTCCTTCTTTTCCGCACAAATTTTATCAACTTTTTTTTTTTTTTACATTATTTTTATAAATATTTTTCATATAGCGAACTTTTAACAAAATACACTGAAATAGCCATGTTCACAAATTCAGTTATTTTTAAACATCGCATTCGAAACATTAGCATGTTTTTATTTATTATTATTATTTTGCAAGGTCTTATTAACTAATAAATTTTGAGGAAATGTAATCATAAAAAGGGGTTTCATTTTATTCTTTATCTTTCTTGCAAAAAGAAAAAGAAAAAAAAAAAAAAAGTACGCATTGAAAATAATTTAAATAATTTTAAAATATTAACTAAATGTATTACAATGCATTATGATTACTGATTGAATTATTTCAATAACATAAATACATTACTTTATCCAAACAATTAAATTGCGCAATAAAATTCTTTGCAAGTTTCAAAATTTAATTTTTTTTTTAATTTATATGATAATACTTGTAATATTTCAAATTATTGATTTATTTCTGAATTTTTAAGATGTACGATGTACAGTACTGTACAGTACGTAAATATAAATAATATTTCATAGTATATTATTTCATAGTATTACTACTGTATTATTATTTTGAATATATTATAAACAGCAGAATTATTATTTATTTGAAACTAGTTCAATTGAGAAATCGTATTTTATTGCTGCTTTGTGTAACTGTGTAGTTTGAACTCAACCGGAATTTGTATTATTATTTTCCTATACATGTATATAAAAACTTACGGTCTACTTTGCACTTTGAGTCATTTCTTCATAGAAACAAAAGAAGAAAAAGAAAAAAAAAGTCTTCCTTTATATTGAAGGGATGAATCTGTATGTAACATTGAATCCCACACAACAGATCGTACCACTGAACTAATAGAGAGAGAGAGAGAGAGAGAGAGAGAGAGAGAGAGAGAGAGAGAGAGAGAGAGAGAGAGAGAGAGAGAGAGAGAGAGAGAGAGAGAGAGAGAGAGAGAGAGAGAGAGAGAGAGAGAGAGAGATCGCGCAGATTTTTGTCAGTCCGATGCTCCTTCTTCTCGTCGAGTTAAAAGGTCACCAAGTCTCCCACATCATCTTTCATAACACGTACTTCCTTTTTTCTTCATTTGCTTTTTATCCTCCCCATGCTCTGCTTGCTTTCATCTCTCTCTCTCTCTCTCTCTCTCTCTCTCTCTCTCTCTCTCTCTCTCTCTCTCTCTCTCTCTCTCTCTCTCTCTCTCTCTCCTCTCTCTCTCTCTCTCTCTCCCTCCCTCCCTCCCTCTCTCTCTCTCCATCAGCTACAAAAAAAATATCCTTCTACCTTGCCACTCCGCGCGATTACATCTCAGCCCAAAGTAAATAGATGAACGAGAAATAATTTTTTTCTCTCTCTCTCTCTCTCCTCATTTTGGAAATAAAATACAGTATGTAATGAAACAGTATGAAAAAAAAGTATAACTTCTTAAGATTTTAACTTAATCAATTTTCTTATTTTCAAAATTATATCACATAAGTATATACCTTTAGAGAATAGAGGAAAGAAGGCTGGAATTAATTCTCTTTCTTTCTCTGTCTCCCTCTGTTACAGATATTGAATTTGTGTTCACATAGAATAGACAAAATTAATATTATATAAAATATATATAAACGAGAGAAAACTATAGGAACGGTGTTATAACAGTTCTGTACATAATTGACAGGGCTTATTATATTCATTTTTACTTATTTTTTTTTTTACAATTGATAAGCTAATTTCTATAGCAAGTTTAAACATTTTAAGTTCAAAAATCTGGGGAAAAAAATACGCTCGTTTATTTTATAAGACATATATTAAAAAGAAATAAAAAAAGAAAAATTATGATATTTTTCCATTTCATTTTGAAACTGATATTACTGTAGTAAATTTCTATCAAAGCTCAAAGCAATAGAAAAAAAAAAAAAAAAAAAAAAAAAAAAAACGTAAAAAGCAAAGAACAGTGCGCTATTGATTTAATATCGTGATAAAAGATGACGATATTGACCTATCATTGCTGATTTATGTATTGAATATTTTAGGAAGTGTTGGATAGATATTGGAGATTCAATTTACAGGCAAAAGATGTTAAATTTTATATCAACTTTAGAGCAGCTTGCTGCCTTCTGCATTTTGCCTCAAATATTCATTCTATTGACATTTCCTTCTCAAACTATAAATTTGTAATAATAAGATTTCTCTTTAGTTTTAAGTGCATTATTATTAAATAAATATACTGTATATAATAATATTTTAATGATTTAATTCAATTTAAAGTTTAGTTGTTTATTTATTCACTAGTTATTTTATTAATGTCTACATACTTTCAATTAAAATATTTTGCTTTTCCTTTCAACTTCTTATAGTAACACGATTTTGTACTTTTAACTTAAAATATTACAGACTCTTTAATAATGTATGCTCATTCATTTTAATACAAACTGAAAGCTGAAAAGATAATTCAAATCTATTCACATAATGAATTAATTTTAGTTTTCTATCCTGTTTTTTATTCATAAAAATGTTAAATTTAATTTAAATGTATGTTTGTCTGTATATATATATATATATATATATATATATATATATATATATATATATATATATGTATATATATATATATATATATATATATATATATATATATATATATATATATATATATATATATATATATATATATATATATATATATATATATATACATACACATACAATATACATATGAAAAAATTCTTTTGTCTTACCTTTTCGTCAAACTCTGATGGAAAAGAAAAGAAAAAAATGTTAACATCATATTACGTCGCTCAAAATTCAACTTCTCCAACAGAAAAATCAATTACATATTTGTTAAACAATTTTAATGTTTGCAAATAAATATTTAAAATTAAAAAATCATATTGTATAAAAATGATGTCAATTTATTATAAAAATATACTGTCATGATGAGTGAATTATAACGGACTGTATTGTAAAACAGTTGAGTTACATTGAGAAGTAAATTTTGTACCGTAAACGTCATTAAATAATTACATATTCTATTATAAAATAAATTATAAAGATTTCTAGGATCTAAAATTGCATTAAGAAAATAAGTGCTTTGTACTTTTTAGAGACAAGGAATTCACCATGGCACAATAATTGGATGAGTATTGTGAATGTATTTAAATTTACATTATGTCATTTTGAAATGCTCTTTGATGAACTTATAGAGTTTAACTCGTAATGAGAATAGTTTTGCCCCTTTGTTTCATTTCAACAATAATTACAATATTTGTCGCACACTTTCATTCGTAAGAGTATATTAGTTGCGTTTTATTAATAGAAACTCCTTTATGTAATAATAACATCATTTTACCATATATAAAATTTATTCACTTCATACTAACGTTATTCACTTTTCAATCACATTTTTGCAATGTACCGTTTGTGATTGATGTAAAGGATTAAAGTTTGAGTGAAAAGCTATTACACGATATAAGATTTTTTTTTTTATGTATATTTTTTGAGAGAAGTGTGAAACGGACGGATGTATTTAGATAGTCATTTCCCAGGCAGGTAAATTTCCCTTGTTGAATACATGACAACGAATGTATAGCATGAGGTATCAACGTTGGAGCTCTCTACGTCAGCCGCCACAATAGCAGCTCTCTCTCTCTCTCTCTCTCTCTCTCTCTCATACTGCCTTCTCAAGACTCCCCCTACCACGAAAAGATAACACACTTTTGCAAGAAAAACCATTATTTCAAGACGTTACTGCTGCAAAAATATTAACACTGCATTTTATCTAACAAAAATCAACATTGCAATATTTTATGGTTAAATAAATAAAAAAAAAAAAAAAACTTAATATCGTGTGTTTTATCTGTACATTATTATTTTCTTTTTATATTATATAAGAAAAATACTTGAAAATTTTATAGTGTTATTTTATTATTATTTAATATTTTGTAACTTAGCATAATGCAACAATAGAGTTTCCTGATTGCAAAATACGAATGCATGTTAGGAAAAAAGTCATATACTGTACGTAAAGTTTTTGAACTTCAAGAATAGTAAACACGTCATTTTAGAAAGTTGAAAGAACTATTTTTATGGTAGTAAACTATCATCAGCATCTATAATTCTAATTTAAGTAACGTTTCGATTATCAAAAAGTTTATTTTTCGATAGTGTACGATAGTTGAAGTTTACTCCACTCAACTTTAAAAGGTGCAGAGAAATAAGTATATTTATTCTGAACTATAAAAGTTAAGTTTCATACAAAAATTAGTAATTGGACACAAATTTCAGTTAGGAAAATTATACAGTAAAGAATCATATAATGTACTTGAGATGAATAGGCATGAATTAAACTTACGCATCTTTATTATTTCATCAAAATCTTTATCAAGTAAATTTGCTCCATAAAAGAGGATTTTTGTATGAATATATATGAAGCTTATGGTGTAAGGTTATTCATGAGATTTGTCGCAGTAATATTTTGACGTTGCTTATCTCTAAGTCAGCTCAGTCAAGCAAAAAAAAAAAAAAAAAAAAAAAAAAAAAAAAAAAAAAAAAATCGAGACTGTAACGCTCAAAGAAGACGTTTCTCAATCTCAACAAACACGCACAAGTAAAGTAACATTTTCATAACAAAATTTTCATACTCTCATTTCTATGTAAAGTTTGTTTTCAATTTATTTTACTTTTGAATTAAAGTGGAAAATTTCAAGTGATTTTTACTTTTTTATTTAAAAATAAGAAGTATTGCCTTAAGCTAGGAAAAAAATCATTCTAAACTGGAAATGTACAGACGAACACATACACATTATATATATATATATATATATATATATATATATATATATATAATATTCAAATGCTTAACGTACATTTTAAGCCTAAGGCTTCAATTGTAATTTTTTATTTTAATTTCATGGATATGTTTATAAATTAGTTAGAAATTTTATCTGCATATTTCCCGTAAATTTTGGAAAATCAAACCTAATTGTTCATACAGAAATGTTTCATTAATTCAAAAATGTTTGCAACACTTTTTAAAAATGATAAAATTGGTTTTAACTTCCTTCTGTGAGCACACATCGATATCTTTATTGCTAACTAAAGCGTCGTGTTATTAAATTGACCTGCTTTAAATGACAAATAAAATTAAATTCTTTTTTATTCATGTCTCAAAAATAATAACAAAAATAAATTTCATAAAATTGTAAAAATTGCAACAAAATAATTAAAATTTCACGTCGTGCAATTATTAGATCATGAACGATGGGAACTCAAAGATTAAATCTAGTATTATACCACCTTCACCGTCACATATTTATTTTACTTATTTTAAATTGAAAATAAAACTTAATACTTCGCGACTAAACAAAATAAATATATTTATACTGAATGTTTCTGAAGTAATGAGGAAGACAAAAAATATATGGGGGTGATTTTATTGCATAATAGGGCATCGTCTTAAATAAATTAATGTTTTTCTTTTTTTGCCATTAGGTAATTTTAATTAATTTTTAAAAATCGTGATATGATATTCATATCATATTTGTATATATATATATGGTTTATTATGATGTGATATCGTGATATGGTCGTTAACTTTTGCGTGCACAGTCATGAAGAAATTACTGATCATGACGTCAAAGTAAAAGTCGCATATCAAGCGATTCAGAATGATTCCTGATTCGCACTTTCAAAATATGCAATAAAAAATATATTTCTCTTTTTTAATTGGCAAGACGCAATTACTTTATTTATATATATTAGCATATCTAGTATTACGTTTAGTTTAAGGATTAGTATTAAGTGAAATTGACAAAACGAATTGTTACTGTAAACTACATAATATATAATAAATTAATTAATAATTTACAGTAACACTACATTCATCCCGTCAATTTTACATAAAATTACTGGTAGACATGTTGATTAAAGTTAAAAAAAAAAAAAAAAAACGAGTACACTGAGCATAAGGTTGTACAGCTCTGGCCAAAAGTTTCAGAACGGTTTGTATAGGCAACCCGCTACCACCCTATGTTATCCAGATGTTATCTTTATGAGAAAACGCTGCGGCCGCCGCTGCCCCGTTCTTTAACTTTTGGCCAGAGCTGTACATAATGGTAGCATAAAAATTAATATCAAGTCAATATTATTTCTTTAAGTGCCATTAATTGAGAATTGACGTTTTACATTGAAATAACTCAAACAAAACCATTAGAATGCCAATTAATTATTGCTTCAGTATTCTTTTTTCATTTTTTGTTTTATTATTAAAATTTACGGCATGAATAAAAATTTATTGGAACGGACTTTGAGCTAAAATGTTTTATATCACTTTGTAAAACTAAAACAAAATTTCTAAAATTCTCAGTTTTCAATAGAATAGAAATAATATTCTATTAAACACCCTCACTTTGAAGTTTATATATATAAAAAAATACTAAACCCCTGGTATTTCAATATATTTGAAATAACTTTTTGAACTTGACACAAAATTGAACTATTTCAGAAGTTTGACAGAAAGTTTAACGTTACAGTAAGTTTTTTTTTTTCTTCCTCTTCTTCCTTCCAAACCTTATAGTTTACGTCATAAATAGTGATCTGTTGTGGTCTATGTCATGTAAATATGTGAAGTGAAGTGAAGCTGAACCAAATCTCAATCCGATACATTCTTGTGCCAATATCGATCTCACTTCATGGTCGCATATTTGAAAAAAAAAAAAAAAAAAAAAAAAAAAAAAAGATTAAAAAAAATTTTAAACGTCAAAGAAAAGCTAGAAGTTTTATTAACAAGTAAAAATTGTTTATTTTTTTCCCGTTATATTTTCTTGGTTAACAATTGAAAAGTTTGTTACTTTTGTTGTCGTATTTGTATAAAGTTCTTTAACTTAAATCTTAAAAAAAATCACCCTCAAGCAAATAAAGAAAAAAAAAATTACATATAATTTGAAATGGCAACCCAATGCGTATTAAGATTTATATTTGACTAAAATTAAAGATCTTGAAGCACTAAGTTTATACAGCCTATAATTTAAGCCATGGATGCTTATTAAAGATAATTACATTATACCAATATTGTCTTGTTTTTACCCATATAATCTCAATTTCTTTAAATTTATAGTTCTTGAATTGCTTTTAATTTTGTTATGTTTATTGAAATGGTTACTAAATTTGTAAGCCTCACAACTCATGATTAGACACTTACGTTGACAACTTAAATTGCTATATTATGACACTCTATATAACTATTTTTAGCTTTTTATTTTGAACATTTTTTTTATGAGTAAGCGGAGGTGTAAATGAGTCATTATTCATATGTATACACTCCAGTAAAAAAACAAACTTTTTTTTCTATATACGAGTGAATTATGTGGGTCATAACAAAATATTTATATAAACAATTTGAAATATTTGTTGTTGGCAATTTATTTTCAACTTGATTCTTACTTAGAAAGATTAAATTGTTTTTATTTAGATGAATTGAATGCTTCAAGTAATGATAAATAATATAGATAGATAGATAGATAATAATTTTTATTGAGGCCACAAAAGGTACAAAACCCACTGGAGTGGTCCTCTGATATTCTTGCTGTCAGAGGTTTATAGTTTGACAATTTTTATTACATAGTTTTCAAAAACGATAGCTAAAGGAGAGTACATATAAGTACATATAGTCATAATTTTTATTTATTTTAAACAGTTATAATTTATAAAAGAGATATACACTTTGTATTATTCATTTTAAAAAATTCGGTTACTAAAAAGAATAATATTTTACAAAATTATGAAATCAAAAACCACACTTAAGATGCTTAGTAAAACTCAATAAAAATTTATAAATAAATAAGTAATCATCGTTATTCAAAAAGCAAAGATTTTTTTTTTTTTTTTTTTTTTTTGTGAAAGAGCCTGGTATACTCTTAATTACAACCATAGTTTTTAATACTATTTAAAGAGATCCTGTACTAAAAAATCTCTGATAAATCATGAGATGGGACCATCATACATACATACACCTATTATGTTCCTTAACCCTTTTGTACTCTTACATACTGGGCTTAAAAAAAAATTGTAGAACAGGCAATTTCGGGAATTCATGGCATCATGAAAATCCAGGTCTACGGTAGAAATTGTAAAGCGAGTTGCCTACTTTATAAGTTACAAGTTTTCTCCCATTGTGTATTTATAAAGGTCAATATTTTGTGATTTATCAATAAAGTGATTTTTATTATTATTTTAGTACAGTATCTCGTTGATAAAACATATAGAAAAACTCAAATTTATTATTATGTTACTTTCAACTGCCTGGCTCAATAAAAGTTCTTTCATTCTTATTTCTAAAAAAGTTAAGTTATAAAATATTATTAATAATTATTCATAAATAAAATTTTATTAAAATATGCACTTATAGACTGCAGTGAGAATAACGAAAATGGCCACACATGAAGCGTGACGTCACAGTATATGACAGGTCAGCCGTGACATGACATGCGATCACGTGACTAACACTTTAAAGAGCCAAAGTTTATAAATATCACCACGATATCGCAGATGTTAGCACGCCGACAGACATTTACCGCCTTAGTCTTGAATGATTAATGAAAAAATATAGTTATTACATTCATTACTATATGCTTGAAAATGTCTATGCTATAAAAAGCTTTAATTGTGTTAGAATTTTGATGAGAGTAACGCTATTAAAATATCAATATCCTTTTAATATGATATGTATAAATATCAATTAATTTTAATAACTTTTTTCTAACGGCAAATCATAATAAAATATTTAATTTATATTGAATAATGTTTTGTTTTTTCTTGTTAAATTTTAATATTTATTTTATATTAAAATTTTAAGCTGTTTTTATGTTTTCCCTTATAATGTTACGCAATGTTAATTACATCAACAACAACAAAAAATACATCATGTTAATTTTTGTTATTTGGCTGGCAGGTAATTGTGTTAGCTTCGCTTGAATAGCTGCTTGCTCTGTTTTCATTGTATAATTAATGAAATTCTGTGCGTGAGCTCCAGCGATTGCCGTGCGTATGTTTAGGTAACACGTAAAAAATCTGAACATCTCGTTATAATAGAAGTAATTTTAAAGGAGTAGTCAACAAAGGCTTTTTTTTAATATGAATATTGTGTTATTAAACCTCCCGAAAACGCGATCTCAAAATTTTAATTATTAACGTGCTGAGAGCAAAAGCTGTTTAGCAACCCCGAACCTACGTCACAGCTGCAACTTGCTCTCACGTTAGCTTGGCGCGAGCTGGAGTTACCCTTATATCTTTGCATAAATCTTTTTTCTACATATCTGTAGCCGTAAAAACATTATATATATATACGTAAGATATTACATCAAGCAGCAAGAGCGAAAATAAGAGTAACTCACGCTCGCGTCAAACTAGCATGAGAGCAAGTTGTAGCTGTGACGTAGGTTCAGGGTCGCTAAACGGCTTTTGCTCTCAGCACGTTATTAACTAAAGTTTTGAGATTGCATTTTCAGGAAGTTTAATTACACGATACACGATGATCACTATAAAAAAAAAGGAGCTATTGTTGACTACTCCTTTAATAAAGAAAACAATAAAATAAGCTTTTTATTTATTTTCTATCAATGTTAGATGGGAATATTAAAAAAAATACAATATTTTTACGAAATATCGAATAAGCCATTTAAAAAGCCCTACAGTAAAATTTCGTATCATAAATGTTTCAATATTTCTAGCAAAAATTAATAAAGTAGTCATGTATGTAATATTAATAATGTGCAGAATTAAATATAGGCTAAACCATACGTAAAAAAATCACATTTTCACATACATTTATTAAGGTTTATGTTTTTTACATTATTTTTTAGTTGCATACCGGTAGGGAAAAATTTGTTTATACTTTCCCGATTGTAATGTTTCATGAACTTAAATTCTAAAATTAAAACAACCATTCTTTGTTAACAGCCTGATGGTTTTCAGCGTAATTAAATTTTATTTTATTTAAACATGAATTCATTATTATGATAATGATAACCAATAAAAAAATCTTATAATCATGGAGAAAAAGATTATATCATTTTTAGTCAATCTCTCTCTCTCTCTCTCTCTCTCTCTCTCTCTCTCTCTCTCTCTCTCTCTCTCTCTCTCTCTCTCTCTCTCTTTAAAACAGCGCCTTTATTTTTTTTAAAGAACTTTATGAGAGTTTTGGATATTACAGTGTTTAAAAATGCATTAAAGTAAAAAGCTTTACAATGTTTTTAACGTAATAAAAATTTGCTAAAACTTTTGACATTTATAAAGAGAAAGATAAAAAAAAAAATCTTACAGAGTAAAGAAAATTTTATCGTCATTTTTCAGTGAAGCAAAAGAAAAATTTGTCTTGAAAGTTAAGAGGCGTAATTAGTGAATTTGTCATCAAAGAAACTACTCAATTTTTTTTAAAATAATTGTAATAAAATTTCTTTTTATGGTCTATATATAAAAAAAAATCTTAAGAAAAATATATCTTGAATTGGATAGAGAGAGAGAGATAGGGAGAAAGAGAGAGAGAGGTTTAAATGTGAACAATGTGGTAAGAAAAAACGAAGAAGAGAAAGATCAGAAAACAAAGACACAATTGAAGCAGATTGTTAAAAAATTTAACAATGAGATTGTTGCTCTAAATCCATTCAGTTTGGATTTAAGCATTGGTGTTTTTCTTTTGAAAGCAATGTTTTAAGTTATATACAAAAACACTTATTTTAGGAATATTTTTCTGGAAAGTTTATTTTTATTACTTCCGTATATGATAAATAAAGAAAATTCAGGACATATAAACCTCATGTATTGTATCTATGGTATAAAAATGAACAATAGTTTTGTTTGTATGAGATATACACAATAGTGCCTATATATCTAAATTTAATTTTTATTTGGCGTAAAGAAATAAGGGTAAGAAAGAATAGAAGAAGAAGAAGAAAAGAGACAGAGAGAGAGAGAGAGAGAGAGAGAGAGAGAGAGAGAGAGAGAGAGAGAGAGAGAGAGAGAGAGAGAGAGAGAGAGAGAGAGAGAGAGAGAGAGAGAGAACTACTATAGGAGAGATAATGGTCACAAAACGCTTGACTTATAAAAAGTCCAGGAAATTGAGACATAAAAACGTGAAGTTAACGCAAAAGAAGAAAAAAGCTGGCTGGAACCACGTACTTAATGAAGAGAATAAAAAAGCAAGAAAGAGAATTATAATGAGTCTGTCTCCCTCTCTCACTCTTTCTTTCTTTTCCTTTCTATAATTAGCGCATTTCCCATGTAATTTAGTCTTTAAATTGTTATTTTCTACTTCAGTGCTTCTTGTCAAGACGTATATAATATTTTCATTTTATATTATAATAAATATGAAAATTCTCATGTCAATAATATTTTGTATTATTAACGCATTTATGATTATTATTATAATATCATATTTTCACGCTTCAGTAGAAATATAATTATGTTTCATGTCATGCTGAAATATAATGCCACAAAATTTTCATTTTACATTATAGATATTATGTGTTTATATCAAAATTGAGAGTTGCCATTTTCAATTTTCATCTTTTTCTTATAATACAGTATTATAAAAACCACATTTTGTTATTTATTTAATAAAATAAATTTAATGATATAACAGAAAAATAAAATGTTGTTGTTGAAAAATGTGACTAGTTTTATATTTTTATTATATCAATTTAAAGAAATTTCTTTGAAAATAACCTAAAGAATTAAAATATTTAAATTAAAAGAACTGTAAGATTCATTTCTTCATCTAGTTTCAATATTTATATGCGCAAAAAGAAATTTAACTACAAAAAAAATTTAATGATTAATATAACTAGTATAAATTCATATATTTATGAATTTCACCAACAAGTATTGTCTTTGACATATAAAATGTCAGTCAAAGGTATTTTATAATTTTTTTATTGTGCGCTAATGCGAGTTGATGCTAACAAGAAGAAGAGTGTCCACTGCTGAATTTCTCCACCTTTAATTTCGCTTATATCAAAATACACCAAAATATATCAACACCCACCCAATCACTCATCTCTCTCTCTCTCTCTCATTTGCTACTCATCGTCTCTTATACGACTCGCACATCTTGACCAAGTTGACCATTACAACATGATATAAGTGAGTTAAACGACGGAGAAATGCAGACAGCAGACACCTATCTTGTTTTTCTCGCATTGAAGTGGTAAAATGCTTAAAAGTCTTTACCTAACATTAATGATTTTATACGCAAAAGATTACTCAGCCTTGATTCTATTTATATCTGTGCGTTCTCTTATTATTACAATTTTATTTGTATAATTTTTGACATGTTAGTGATGTATTTTCGTAAGAAGTAACGAATTAATTTCCAATTTTTCAGCAAATTACATTAATTAGGCAAAACTATTTGCATAATAAACAAACTTTACTGAAGCTAACATTTTAATTAATATGTTATTAAAATGTTTTAAACTGACATGATATAAAACATAATATAACATAATTTGCATAAAAGTTGAATTATATATTAATTAATTATGTAAATTTGTACATAATGAATGATTTTCAAATAAAACTGACATATGTTGTTGATACGAAGTCAATTTGATTTACTTGCTAATTGAAGCAATAGCATAAACTACACTCCCTCTCTCCTCTCCACCTGAAACCTCGTCCCCCACCCCGCCCCCCTGTAGAGTGGCAAATTGAAAGTGAAAATATGCAGAAAATTGACGCCAGTTTAGTAATTCGCACTTGAGTGAGTTCTTCTCGCTTAACTTAAGTAATTGCGTCCCCGTAATAAAATTCTACGTACTATAAAAACTCAAAATATACTAGAGAGGGGTGAAAATAATTAGCTATCAGAAAAACATATCATAATTGTTTATTACTCTTTTTATTTCATTACTTTTATATTTTGTTTTTATAATGGATTTTTTATGGCATGCAGGTGCACAAAGGGAGAAGAGCAATAAAAAAAAAGTTGGGTAAATTATTGAAAATAATATTTTTCTCACGTAAATTTGTTCATGGAGAAAAAATATGTTAAATTATTATATTATTTACGACTTTTATTGAGGAAAAATTAAACACTAAATAGTGTGTCTTTTGATTTCAATAGTTTAGTTTGTGTAAAAACATACCATAAAGTTTCATCTAAATATAAATCCATTATTTTTTTTTTCAATTACACGTTATACATTACAAATTTAGTTTAGTAAAAATCAATTATTCCTTCAAAAAATATATTCAAAATAGCATTTATTTTGAAAAATACTTTTATTTTTCTATTATTGTTATATTTTGGTGCGACGCCTGCAAAAATGTTTGCTTATGCAACCTGGTGGACATATGTACCCAACTGGCTGCATACTTTACAGGGAGTGTTTCAAATGGATGTTCCTGCACTCTAGCCAATAAGAGGCGTGGTGATTAAAAAGGCGCGCTCCCACTAATATCCAATATTTAAGTGCGACAGAACAAGCGTCTCAGGTTTTTGTTTTATGAGAAAACAAGTCCACTGAAGCCCGAAAAGTTTCAATGAGAGATACTAGCCACACTTTTAAGAGTTTCAAGCGAATAATTTTGGTCAGTAACGCCTATTCACATAATAATATTGTGTGTCTGTTGAACTATTATAATGTAATTAATTCCTTTCATTAATTTAATACGTTCGTTATGTGTAATTTGTTTTTATTATACACTTATTAAATTAGCTGTATAAAGTAATTTAATTACTTTGGTTGCGATTCATCAAAGCAGTTGGTACGTCACCTCACTCACCTTAGTTCATTCGTTAGTTCATCCTCATATATTATAAATGGTATATCATATGGATTTACAAAATTGGCAAAGTTAATAAATCTAAAAAAAAATGCAACTCAGAATTATTAAAATGTTAAAAAAAAAGTTGGAAAATTTGATGAAAGAGATTTATTTTTGTACTTCAAAATATTGCCAATTAATGAATTAATAAAATTTATATTTGTATTAGAAAATTATTATTGTGATGAACATGGTAAACCTCGAGTGCATGAACATAATACAAGAATGCATTAACTGAACCAATGATAGTACCAAAAGTAATAAATAGATTTAGAGAAAGAACAAGACGATAAAATTTACCAAAACTCTGGAATGAAATTCTTTTAAAACAAAAAAACAAAAATTAAGTGGAAAAAATACTGTAAAAAAATAATTAAAAAACTATTATATCAATTCAATATAAAAAATTAGTACATGAAAAACTAAATAAAGTTATCTTAAAAATTTATGTTATTTTTAAATATAAAAAAAGTATAAATTGTGAATATAAAAAATAATATTAAATTAATAATAATTGTTTTGAATTTTGTTTTGTGTAAAAGAAATCATAATGGTTATATAATAAAACCAACCGATAAGGCTATGCCTTGGTTGGATAATGTATGTAAATGGAATAATAATAAAAAAAACTTTCAAAACTCAGAACTTCAAACTTTGCTTAAAAAATATATTGTCTTAGGATTCCTCAATTCCTTAAGGTGACCTGCACATTGCATTTCAAGGTAACATTAAATTTTTATTTACATTTTACACATATGATTGTGATAGTGTAATATTATGTCATTGCAGGTCGTGATTTTCCCATAAGAATAGCATTTACATCTAAGCAAAACATTTTAAATAGTAAAATGTATTTTCCCAATCGTTCGTACTATAAAAAAAAGATGTAAGACAAAAACATTTGCACTAAATTAATAAAATTTCACTTATTAATGTTAAATCTCGTTGTAAATTAAAAACTTTGAAACTAACAAAAAGGACTTCTTGGTTTATTATTGTGTTTGTAGGTAAAGTTTTATCCCAAGCTTCCAGAAAATACATACAAAGTATATAAATACATAAAGCTAGTCTGTTGTAAATAGATAATGTAATAAAGGTAATTGATTTTATGTTGCGTATTAAAAAGAAATAAATAAAAACAAAAGAACCTAAATTAAAAAAAAAAAAAAGACTCAGGTAAATAATTTAATCCTACTTATAATGTTATAATGAATTAATTAAGGTAGAATGTAAACAAAAGAGAGAAGAGAGAGTAAGAGAGAAGCGCTCTATATATTACATTATTTGCACCGCTAACGTTGTTGTTGTTATTATTATTGTTATAATATATTATTATTATTTTAAGGATTATGACTTAAAATAGCATCTAAAGTAAGAACTTATGATGCAACCTTTTGTATACTAATATTAAGATTACATTATATTATTCAAGTGTGTGTGTGTGTGTCAACTATCCTTATCAAAATTGAACATAATTTACTGTAACGTTACATTAATATTTTGTTACTAATAATTTAATTTAATAATATTTATTAATATAATTTAACTGCCAGAGAATTTATATAAAATTTAAATTAATAAAAATTCCATTAAAAAAATGAATCTTGCACAATTATTATATTTATTACCTGGTTAATACTCTAGAACTTATTTATTATATATATATATATATATATATATATATATATATATATATATATATATATATATATATATATATATATATATATAATATTACAAAATTTAACTTTCAGAACAAGTTATGTTGTTATGTTTATCGTATTTCATGAACCTGAATTTTTTTTAAATATAAAAGTACTAATAACTTGCACAGCTTTATTTTACATTAATTTTGTTTACTGTTGAATTCTTAAACTGAAGTTCTAAAGAAAATATGCATTTCTTCCTTATGTTACATCTCACACAATAGTTATTGTGAAAATACAAGAAGTAAGAAAGTATATTTTTTAAGCTTTAGTATAATGTTAAAAATTTACTATCTCATCTTTAGGTTCATAATGTCACTTTTATTTATTTATTTTATTTTTTTTTTTTTGCATATACATTTACATGTTCAAGTACGAGATTCATAGATAGAATTATATATCCCATCAATTTCCTGTTGTAAATAGAGCTTAAAGTAGAGTTTTTATCATTTCACTTAAAGTTAATACAAAAAAAGCTGACGTCTCACTTTTAGTCTCGCCAAAAGTGTGTTAAAGTGATGGTCACTCATCAAGCTCACGTCGTATCTTTAAATTGACTATTTTAAAGCTTCTCTTTACTATGATATATAATTTTTTGTCACGATGAAAGAAAATGTTTTCATTCGTCTATATAATATACTGTGAGCTCTTTTTTTATTTTTTTATTTGTTTGGGTGCAAGTGGTGGATTGATGAGCGTGAGAAATGGCCAGCTGCCTCAATAACATTTGATATGAATCATCTCGCGTCTGTTAATTTGTATCATAACTTCTTTTTTTTTTTTTTTTTTTTTTTTTTTTCGTTATGTGATCTAAATGTAAGAACGGAGGAAATCAATAACGACTTTTTATATTAAAATGTCGAGTTTATGATAGTATTTAAGTACGTAATGTTAAATGTAATTGCTTTAAATGTCTCTCTCTCTCTCTCTCTCTCTCTCTCTCTCTCTCAATTCAAAATATAAATGATTCTTTTTTTATTTTTTTTTAACAAGTAAAATATAATTTGAAATATATTTGAGATTTTTGAAGTTTCTAAAAAATTTCATTTGGAAAGTTACAATTTCTTGCTCTACAAACTGGAAAAATATAGTTTATTAGTGAAACCTAAAACTCAAAAGTAAGCCCAAAATTTACTTGAAAATATGAAGTATATTCAGCAAGTACTAAAACACAAGTAAGCTTCGATATGAATTCATAGTTTTTCATGACTTATAATTGTGTATAATAATTATTATACAGTAAACATCAATTCAAAGTTTATTGTTTCTCCACTTCGTCTGATTTGGAATAATGAAGTAAATATTTATTATTGTCATTATTTCTGTACGTCCTGCTGGTTCCCAGTATTTAAGAGGACTTTTTAGCAGTGACGAAGACAGACGCGATAGGCATGGGGTAGCCCATGGACTCTATAGTGCTTAAAAGTATCTAAGCTTCACCTGTAGTTATTTGAGTTAGGATATTTGAATGATGGCAGCTGTGGCTTGTTATTTGGTATTGTCCAGTCGTACGACAGGAAAGTGCATGTAAAAAAAATCACAGAAATCGGCATCAACGATTCTATAGGTATACGATATAGGACACGCTAATATCGATTGTCAATTTTTGGTAAAATTTCCTATCTTTTAACATTGAAAAAATTACACGCGAAATTTCAAAAAGTTGTTCCTGTCCTAGTCCTATCGTACCTGTAGAATCGTTGATCTGCATACGAAGACAGCTGGTATTCTAACGTTACCTTGAACGCCAAGACGACGTGCAACACAGCGGCAGCAAGCGTCCTGCGACACGCTGAACCAGCGTCATACACTAAGCACAACTTATTATAGCTATGTAAAAGCAATACCAACTCGATATCAAGCCCGGGATGCCAGCGAGATAGAAAAGCACGCTAAATACCACTGAGCCATAGGGCTGGTTTTGCAAGCTATGTATTGTACTGATTACTTGCGTTATCAAATTGTATTTAAAAAATAAAACTGCGAATATCATAACACACTATTACGTTAACCCCTGAATATCGTCGCATGCAAAATGTGCAAGTTATACGAAATTTAAATAAAGTTTGTACCTTTTGTATTTCATGATCACAAGCAGCATGCTCAATTTTCTAACAAACACTACAATATGTTGCATAAAATTATGTTTGGATTGTGAGTAACCTAATTTTTCATGATCTTAGTTATTATTATTAAAAGAAGCAGCATCAGTAAAAATGTATAAGGGCAATTAGAACGCAACAATTACGCTCTATACTTTTAGTCTTATACGATGCAGCAGTAACAAAAAAGAGAGAGTCAGATGGTGATAATAAAAACAATAACAATAATTGAAATTATAAACTTGAAAAACATCTTGAGTTAACGAGTTAAATGACTCCCAAAGCCTACATATAAAGAGAGGAGAGAGAGAGAAAAAAAACTACATACATATATATGAACTTTAATGCTATAATAAATTATAATGAAGTTATATTCTATATACATTATAAGCATACTTGTGAGAGTATAGTTTTATTACGACATGTAATGACAAATTTCTCGTACATGATGATGTCTCTCTCAATAGAGTAGCGATCAATCTATAGATCAATCATTCAAGTAGTGACAGTTTGATATCTCATGATAGAGAAAATAAAAGAGAAAGACGTATACAGTACGTTTTATTGGCAGAGAAAATCTTGAGAAAATATATTGCTGTGTAATTTTTTTTTTACATAATATACTATCAATTTCTCTCTCTCTCTCTCTCTCTCTCTCTCTCTCTCTCTCTCTCTCTCTCTCTCTCTCTCTCTCTCTCTCTCTCGCTCTCTCGCTCTCTCGCTCTCTCGCTCTCTCTCTCTGTATGGTTACTTTATTTTTTCTTGTATAATATCAATTTAAAAATCCATCACGAAAATGAAAGTACGTTTTAAAAAGAAAGTTTAGAGAGAGAGAGAGAGAGAGAGAGAGAGAGAGAGAGAGAGAGAGAGAGAGAGAGAGAGAGAGAGAGAGAGAGAGAGAGATGGTGTATAAGATCATTTATTTTAAAATTCAAGTTTAATATGTTTTGCGAAATAAATTCTTATAATTATCTAAAAGTTTAATCAATAGAAAATTAAAATTTTAAATGTATAACACTCCAGTTGGTTAGAATTTCTGTGTCTTTCATGTTACCGCCTTAACATCTTGGAGTCGACAAAGTTACTTTGATACTATACTTGCTCTCCAGTTTCAAATTTATCGGTCAGATAATCAGAGAAAGACATAGCCATCTTTGTCATTGAAGTAAGAAAAAAAAATCTTCTTCTTTGAGAAAAGTTTTACGTGTTAGATACTTAATTTAATAAGCATGAAAGGATTCTTTGCTTATATCTTTTTTGAAGGTGTCAGAAACAAAAAATTTAAATAAAATACATTATATTAACATTTACTAGAATACACCTGTGCTTGAACTGTTGGCATTTTATGTGTAAAATATATTCTGGACATTGAAATGAGTTCTACTAACATTAAGTTCAAAGATTTTTCTCTTACTTTGTGAATATATTATTTTTGGATGTAGGTGTTTGTACAAAATTTATGCCTCTATGCTCGTTGATAAAAAGGATTCAAGAACACCAGATGGTTTTTATATATAAAGACTATTATTTTTCAGTTTCGTTGCTTTTATATATTTTTTTTTCTTTTTTTTTCTTTTCGTGTGAAATATTTTACGTTATTATTTTTTATATAGATATATAATATTATATAATATAAAGAAGTCACCAGACGAATAAATCAGTGCGAAAAAAAATCTAAGTTGAAAAAGTGAAATTTTAAGAAAGCAGGTGTACACCACTGCCTTGTAATTAAATAAATCACACACGTTAGTAGCAAAATTGAAATTTGGGAAATTTATTGAAAGTTTTTTTTCCCCCACATAAAGTGATACTATAGTTTGAGGGTGCTTGAAAAACACTGAAGGCATCATGCATACGTCGTATTATATGTAAATTATAATATTATTGCAATGCAGCAATATAAGTATAATGTTTGATATGTCTAATGAACAAGGTAATCAAGTTAATAAAAAAAAAGTGCAAAACATGAATTAGGCTTTTTAAAAAATGACACAAAAATCACTTCTATCAAATAATTTACTCATTGTTACGAATGAATAACCACTTTAAACGAGTTCATGCCAAGATTTTAAACACAGCAGTTACTTATAAAAGTTTTTATATTCAAAATAATTATTGGTTAAATTTGGTCTTTTTAATAATAATAATAATAATAAATGTTATACTTATATTAAGAAAAGTTTGAATTAAATTTAATAACTATTTTTACAATTATTTTTTTTCCTGTATTTGTTAGTTAAAACTGAAATCACACCTTTTTTTTACATTAACACACTACGATGAATCTATTGTTATTTTACTTAATTTAACCTTTCTTTTCATTATCTTTTGTCCGAGATTATATATCCATGCAAAAGACGTATCTTTGAGATCGATGCTATAGGCATTGCCATCATACTCAATGTGCTCGACTTTGATAATTCAATTTATGAACAGGGTTAGACAGGCGTGAATCCTGTTTGGCAAACAAGTTGAGAGACCCGCCCACTATCATCACGTTTTATACATAGTGAGGAGAAAATTTTGCATGAATAATATACCTTACTTGGACGTCGCTTTAGTTACACTTCTCTTTGATATGGAAACAAAATGACACTGGAAGGCATTTCCTTTTCATTTATTACAAAATAATAATAAGACATTATGATACAGTTGAATTAATTTTTGTATATTTTAGTAACAGAACAATTTATTGTATTTCACCTTGTTTGAAACTTCTTATAAAAAAAATTGCTTCCCATTTCTCTCTCTCTCTCTCTCTCTCTCTCTCTCTCTCTCTCTCTCTCTCTCTCTCTCTCTCTCTCTCTCTCTCTCTCTCTCTCTCTCTCTCTAAAATGTTTCTTTGCGGAAATTACAGAATATATTAACGTGTTTGATTGATAAATACAATGGTATGGATACAAATTTGTGTTCGATTTTATTTCAATGTTTTGTACTTATAAATTATAAATAAAATATTCTGAATTTTAAGACGATAGAAAATATTTTTATTGGATTTGAGCAGCTCGTATGTTATATAAAATAGTATACAAGATACCTCTGAAAATATTTAAACATCTAAAAATGAATAATATATCATCGAATAGTTTAAAAAAATAAATATAAAATGCTCTAAAAGCCTTTCAAAAAAAGTTTCTTAAATGCTTTTTAATTTATTAAACTATTTTTTATTCCATCGTTTTGATTTTGAATTTTATTATTATTATTATTATCTATGCATTCTTAAAGGTTTCTTTTTGACCCAGGCAGTTCATAGTAACAAATAAAAATACAACAATCATTGTTCTATTCATTATTTACACATAAATAAATATACAAATACATTTAATTGAAAATAGTTTTCAACAGTCTCATAACGACAAATCAAACAAAATATGAAATGAATAATTTATGATTCAAATTGAATGTGTGGTTGAAATAAAAACATAATATTGTATTTTGTCAATTTTAGACTTGAGATCAAAATATTCTGATAAAGTGTAATATATATTTTTTTTACCATATTTATAAAGCGAGTATTACTATTATTTAGATTTCCAAGTACTGATGGCAATCATATATTTTTGCAGTGATAAAATTTGAGCTCCTTCATATCATTTAGACTTTTGTTTTGGGACCGAGACTTTCTTGGAATTTAGTGTATTAAATAGTTAGAGGGATAGTCAACAATGACTTTTTTAACAGTGATCATCGTGTTATTAAACCTCCCGAAAACGCGATCATAAAATTTTAATTATAAACGCGCTGAGAGCAACCACCGTTTAGCGACCCCGAATCTACGTCACAAGTACAACTTGCTCTCACGCTAGCTTGGCGCGAGCTGGAGTTACTCTTATCTTTGAATAAATTATTTAACTACATATCTGTAGCTCTAAAAACATTATATAATAATAATAATAAATGGGTTTTATTATAGGCCAAAAAAGGTACAAAGCCACTTACATGGTCCTCTGACTTTCTTTAAACAATATATACATGTATGTGACATGCATGTCAGAGTATTTCTTCATTATATTTTCATATAAACAATTAACATGAACATAACATAAAAAAAATGAATAATATTAAATATAGACTAAATTATAAAATAAAATTATATATATACGTAAAATATTACATCAAGTAGCGAGAGCAGAAATAAGAGTAACTCACCCTCGCGTCAAACTAGCGTGAGAGCAAGTTTTAGCTTTGACGTAGGTTCGCTAAACGGCTTTTGCTCTCAGCGCGTAATTAATTAAAATTTTGAGCTTGCGTTTTCGGGAGGTTTAATAACACGATTATCACTATTAAAAAAGCTACTGTTGACTATCCCTTTATGAGTATTGTTATTATTAACATAAAGCTAATATAAACTAGATTAAGTTATAAACATAAGGATTTTTTTTTTTTTTTTTTTTAGTAGAACTACAAAAAAATTATGTTTATAATTTAAACGAATTCTTACATTAAAATATAATTTTGAAAAAATTCATAGTTGTTAATAAAAAATAATTTAATTGGTAACATATTTTTGTCATGACTATAATAACAGCAGTAACGACGTAAATAATGTTATAGGTATTCAAGTTATTTTGAGATGAAATGTGAGCTATTATTCAAGTATTATACATTCCGATAATAAAACTCAAGGATAGAAAAATCTCTTTTATTAGAAGAATTCATTGACATTTAGAGAGCTGATGTGGAGGCGGATTGACGTAAGCAAAATTTTCATTGTTCCTAACCTACCTCAAATATGATTAACAATTGATGTGGTTATCGTCAGAGGTATACTGTTGCTATTTTTAGATCTTGTATTTTGCATTCATGAGGTTTCATATTTTTATATTACCTTTTTTTTCTGGTATATAATACAAGGAAAATGTTATACGTAAATATATTGTTCGTGTTATACAAAGGTGGTTTTGCTTTATACTGTATACTTATGTTAAAAATAAATGTAATCACTTATCGGTATAATATGGTGCAACTATAATTTAAACTTCAAATACAGAATATTTGCTAAACAGTATAATAAAAAAACTTGTTAAAGGTTAAAATAGTAATAAACATGACAATTAATTTATACATTAAATAATGCTTCTACCTCTATGAAACCAGTTATTTTATTCATTTTTATAAAAAAAAAGTTTTTTATAATACGTTATGTGCAAAAATTCTATAACTATATGATTACACATTTCTATAGTACAGACTTTCTATTGTTTTGTAACAACATCTGCAAAGATAAACTCTAAATAATCTGCTTAGATGCAGAAAACTGTTCATCTAATATTTCATCATCATAAAATTGACTAGAAAGCAAATTACTATACTCTATAAGTTTAGGGAATAGTTTGTGAACATTGTTAAATTGACTTGATACTGGAGACTTTGCTATCATAGCTTGTAAGCCGTTGCTGCGTGGGAGGAGGATCTCTCTCTCTCTCTCACTTAATTAGTAACAGTGGCGGCAGAGAGAGAGAGAGAGAGAGAGAGAAACGAAACACCTTACCACGCTTTAAGCCATGGTAGACCTGAGTGAAAGAGAGAGAGAGAGAGAGAGAGAGAGAGAGAGAGAGAGAGAGAGAGAGAAAGAGAGAGAGAGAGAATCTTCTGGTAACTGTCATAACTATAGACTATTCCAGATTTGTTACTCGCACCATCAAATATTTTACTAATTAATAATACAACACCTAGCAGATGTCACTTAGTTAGGCCTGTTTTTTCTTTAACTGTAAAATAATGTGAAATAAATATTTACAACAAAAATTACAAATCACAGTCAAAGAAGTTAATAAAAAATACTATTGAGGTATATATTTTGAAATTTTGTACCTTAATTTACAGTCTCAAGCTTAAGAAGTAGTAAAAATAATCTGAAATTTTAATCCCAGAAGATACTTGAAAAGAAGACATAATATTTTAATTTTTGCAAATTAAAGAAAAAAAAATATATGTATACTTCTAGGTAAGGTTATACTTATTAAAAGAAACTGACAAACTTTTTTCCATTTCTATTTATAATATGTTTACTACAATTTTTTTATATATCTTACTGCAAGATTTTTCATAATTATTTCAAGAGGTAGACTGCAGTATATAGGAAAAGATGCTGCAGGGGCTCCTCTCTCTCTCTCTCTCTCTCTCTCTCTCTCTCTCTCTCTCTCTCTCATAGACCTGCATAGCCTCTGTAGTATCTTTATAATGTATAAGCTTACTACATATTTAATAAAGGAAAAAGTTTATATACGAAGAAAGGAGAGAGAAAGAGAGAGAGAGAGAGAGAGAGAGAGAGAGAGAGAGAGAGAGAGGAGAAAAAAAGAGGCATGATTCATACATATTAGATGATATAAAGCTAAGACATGATACCGCAGAAAATATACTCCTCTCTCACTATTTTTTTTTTTCGTATTATTATTGTGTACATTTTCTTATATAATATAGCGCAGTCAAGTATATATTATATTATGAATAGACTATTACACACTTTCAACTTTTAAAGAGAATAAATAAAAAAATATAATGAACCTAAAACTTGTTTTCATACAGATTTTTTTAAAGTTTTTTTTTCTTAATTAGGTCATATTAATTAATGCATTAATTATTTCATGTGAATTATATAATTTTTTTGTTACAATAATCATTTTTATTTATTTAATGAGATAGTTATATGAAGTGTAGTAGTTGTGAGACAAATATTATTAATTTCATGTTTCTAAAAATTTATATTAATTAATTGATTTAATTTAATTGATATATTGTGTATAATTATTAGTATACTGTATACTGTACTAATAAAATTGTACAGAGAGAGAGGAGAGAGAGAGAGAGAGAGAGAGCATAATTATGTAAAAAATATTATTAGAATGAAATTAAAAATATTTCATCTTTAGATGTTTAATCAATTTCAGGTTACTTAAATTTTATTTTTAACATTTTATGCATAGTGTGAACGTAACATGCAATATGGAATGGTGTGGAATATTTTCTTTTAATATCTTCACGTGAACTGAAAGTGAAACAAAATTAAACTTTCAAAAATCTTTATTTAATTGTATTTCTTAACTTAGTGTTAAAAAAATTGAAACCATATATTTTATATCTTGTAAAACTTTTTTTTTTTTTTTTTGTATCCATCAAAAAATTGTACAATCACATTATTTTTTAAAGGGTACCAGAAAATGTTGAAAAAAAAAAAAACAAAAAAAAAAACATTAAAATGTATAGTATTACGGTGTACAATAATATATTATAATATATGTATTCTACATGGAAGTGTTATTGTATCCGTTGTTTCTCTTTCAATGATGCAAAAGTGTAAAACGTAATAAGATATAACGACGTGATGTGACAACTACATACTCTCAGCACACATACTGTCAGGAAAAATAAATAATTTTATTTTGCATTATAATCATGTATATATAATACACATTTTCACTGCTTGAAAACCAAATAAGAAACTTGATTTTAAAAATGTTTATTTTTATGTACGAGTAGCTCAGTTATTATTAAATATTACATTTATTTACAACATTTGATGACTTTTATATTGGATTTTGTTATTATCATTATTTTTGCAAACTTAATGTTTATAATTGTTTTTTCTTTAAGTAGTTTTCACAATATATATATGTAAGATTTTACGATATAGCCGACGTATTATACAACCTTTCACTAGCTTTAAAATACAATCGGAGTCTAGCTAATAGATACTTTATACTGTATAATGTATATATCCGATCTCTCTCTCTCTCTCTCTCTCTCTGTCTCTCTCTCTCTGCTTTATATTACCAAGCTCTGGTTTACATACTCTATAATATATGTACTTCTAATTACATCATGTGTGTATGTAGTAGTATGTATGTATGTATGTGGTATATGAGCAGTTACTACATTAGAGTGTGCGATTATATGACTCAAGTGACAGGCTCTAATTAACTGCTACTCAAACGTTGGTGATCAGTTAAAAGACTGTACAGGTGCTTTATCGGCTCTCGTTACAGTATTTTTATTCTTGCTACTTAATAAATAATAAACTTAATTACTAAGTTTGCAATGGGCAATATATATATATATATATATATATATATATATATATATATATATATATATATTACGTTGCTAATTTAAAATAATCTAACTTTTTATTAACATATTGATTAACAAGACAGAAAGACGATATGCAGTAAAATTTAATTCATTATTACAAATTTAGTGCACTATTTTTCTAATCGTACATTTATGAAATATTAAAATTATTATTATATACGCAAGTCATTCATAGAGAGTACTTTAGAGTCGTCGAGATATAAATATATGGCTCTTCTTTGTGTGTACGTACGTGTAATTTATGCAGTATTTATATCCATAAAGCATAAACATTGATCTCTTGAAATTGTAGAAAGAATTATATAATATAAATGCTGTGTAACGCATAATTATTATTCAATTTAGCATAAATTTTGATTTTATGAATAAATACAAATACTGCTTAAATTAGAGTAACATAATTTTTTGTGCTTTTATTTTTATCCGTGTGGATAGATCCCTTGGACAGTTCCTATAATTTTAAGAGTAACTTAAACTTAATTTTCAAGCAGATAGAAATGCAATGTAATAATAATAATAATAAAAAAAAAAGCTGGTGGCTTATTTATTAAAATCAAAACTATTTAAATGCATTAAAAAATTTATAGGGGTGAGGTAGAGGAAGAAGAAATATAAAAATTTAACCCTAATTAGAAAGCGGTATCTCTTTCTGGTGATAATTTTTATTGTTTTAAAAAGTGCATAACATAAAACATTGCATAACAACAGGTATGAATACATTTACATTCTCTCGTTAAATTATTCTAATTCATTAAAAAAAACTTTTCTTAATTGCCCGTACATTTAAATAATATATAATACAACTTAATTTATATTTTTATTTATATAAATGGAAGTATAATATTAATGCAAATGACATTTTTACAATAGAGTCATTGTTTAAATTGTGAACTTAATTTTTTTTTCGTAACATAAAAAATATATTTATATATGTGGTCTTTAAATTTTGCCAACTACTATATTTTAATAAACAAAACTCAATTTACATTTTTCAAGTATATGTTTAAATTTTTTTATTATACATTTATTTTTATTTTTTTCGTAGTATAATAAAGTAAACATTAAATTGCCTCAATTTTATTTGTGGCTATTTTTTTTATGTTTAAGCTTTGCAATATTCTATTGTTTTTGTTTGCTTTTTTTTCCCCCGAAAAATTTTAGGTCATAATAAAAATATAAATCTTATGTCTCTTGGCATATGTTTGCTATGTGACTTTTATGTAGACCAAAATATATATTTTAAAAAAATGTGTTTAATTTGCATGATTCATAATCCACGTATATAATATAATATTTATAATTTACAAGAAAAGTGGTGACTTTTTTATATTTCATGTATTGTAGTACTGCGCAAAAAAAAGTTTAAAAATAAATATTTAAAATTCTTAGGTCATTTTTATGGTAATTTATAACTGTTATAAAAACTCGCATACAGAGAGAGAGAGAGAGAGAGAGAGAGAGAGAGAGAGAGAGAGAGAGAGAGAGAGAGAGAGAGAGATTTCTATGCAAGGGTGTCATGCGACACGGTTATACCGAATAATAATACGACAAAAAACAAAAAAGCATTTCGAGATGTTGCATTGAATTTAAATGTGAATACAAAGAAGCTAAAAAGCAACTTTATATTATATATTTATATAATATATATAAATACATACACTCACACACACATAATACAGAACCCTATACTTACACACTTACAAAAATACCACCATTTAGCTAAATTTTTAAGAGTAACTTATTCTTTTTCAAAGAGAAGGTAGATCGCGTATTATAATGAGTCTTTTAAATTTTAATCACTTTTTAATTGTATCAATAATATAATACTTTCAATACAGAAAAGTGAATTACATAGTCTAAGTAAATAATTTAAACTTCAAATATTTATTTTTTATTCGTTTATTTTTTGGATTTAAAGTTTAAATTTGTTTTATAATACTGTTGGTTAATAATAATAATAAAAAAAAACATAATGCGTTATGCAATAATACTTGTGTCTATAACCTTTTCATTTATGTAAATGTATATTTTTGTACAGGCAGTTCAAACTTTAAAACTTTATTTAATGCTTCATGTTAAACGTATTTCTTTAAATCTGAAACTTAAAGGAAAAATAAATTTTCAAAATATTTTCTTAAGCAACTTTTCTTTTTCTAATTTTTATAACCGATGAATAATTTAAGAATTTTCTTCTTTAAATATTTTATATAAAAATTACTGCTAAAAAGTCTCTCCTTCTCTCTCTCTCTCTCTCTCTCTCTCTCTCTTCGCTTTCTTTCTTTTTAATTTTAAAAAAATGAGATAAAAATGCTGCTTGAATATTTAAAATAGAGAGAGAGAAAGAAAAGTGAGTGACAAAATTATAATAATTTCTTTTTCCCTCTCATAATATCGTTATTCTTTTGTCATGCATGCGAACATTTAGAATAATTTTTGTCTCCTGTGGCAAAAGGTTAAATATAATTGCAAACTTAATCAAAAGAATGGAAATGAGGGGTAATTTAAGTTAATTTGTAATTCATAAGTTTATCACATACAGAATATATTGTATCCACCAACTCTCTGTTTTTGTTTTAATATTTAAATATAATCCTTTTTATTTACGTCATAAAATTGCTAATTTTAACATTCAAAATTTTTATAGTGTAGTTCTCTATAGCAAATTGCGTTATATTTTTCTGCTTTTTTTTTTTTTTTTTTTTTTTTTTTTTTTTTTACCTAAAGCTGACCATTAAAATTAAATCAGTTTTAAATGAGTTAATTATAAGTTTGATTTATTTTTGTATTAATTTTGGCTTATATAACATTTACTTATATATTTTTTTATTACCACTTTATCTCCTCCAACTTATAAATCCTTTATTTGATTTTTACGTAGCAGATTTTAAAATAATAACTAATTAAATACTGTAATATACAATATTTTAATATTTTCTGTTATTTCAACCAAATAAATTGAATTTTTATACAGTATAAAAATTCAATTTATTTAGCTGATATAACTGAAAATATTAAAATATATAATATATTAAACAATAAAACAAAAATCTTTGACTTTTTTTTTACATTTAAAATTCTATAAATAAGAAAAAATATAATAACAACTCCAGCTTATAAAACAATTAAATAATATATTTGTTTATATAAAAAAAAATCAATGCTATTAATAGAAAACAATTAAATAAAACTGTATATAAATACATACACTATAGATATAAAAATAAATCCATTAATTATAAAACACTTTCGTACATTGTAATTTTGTTTATGTAACAATCAAAATATTTAATTGAATTATATTCATCATTATGTCAAAGTTTATTTTGTATTGTTAATTGTTAAATGCATACATAATTTATTTGTTAATGACTTCCAATATAATATTATAAATTGTATTGTATTTGCATTAAAATACTTTGTATGCTAATTATTTAGTTATGTTTACATTAGTACAAATTAATTCTACGTAATCAGCAAAGTATTGGCGTAATAACATCAATTTGTTTTTGAAATAATTATTATTTTATTCTAAATTTACAATACAATTTGAATTAATTTTATATTAATATAATTAGCATTAAATGGTTTGATTTTTTTTATTCTCTCTCTCTCTCTCTCTCTCTCTCGATATAACAAAAATTATAAGTAATAACTAATAACTACAAAAAAAAAAAACATGTATAAAGTACCTCATTCCTTGAAAATCAATTAAAAATCAAGAGTTATTTCTATAATTGGTCTCACACAAATACATTTAATTTCTTTATAATCATAAAATTATGTACAAACATAAAATCAGAAAAGTTTAATTTTTATTACTAAAATTCGACTGAATCGTTTAAATCGTTCAAATAGTTGGAATCGAATAAAACTTTTATTTTCTAACGAGACGACATTATAAATATATTTATAATTAAATATAAACAAAGTCTCGATTAATAAAAATATATTTTCTTAATTAACATCACTAAATAACGTAATAAATTGATGAGATAGAAGGTGTGCAGTATTTTGTTAATTGGCCAAGATGTTTCTCGTAGAAATGTTGAGCCAAACAAAATTAAACCAGTCGCGTTAAATCAAGTGGAAGATTGAAGTTAATTTATCATTGTTATAAGATATCGGTTAAAAGGTTACACAAAGCTTTTTTTCAGTAATTTTTGTATTTATTTTTTTATATTTTATTATGAAACTATTAGAAATGAAAACTGATGATATTAGTCATATATTTTATAATACGCCAGCTTTCAAAAATGATGCATGGAAAAATTCAAATCAGAAAAACCGCAATGTTATCACCCGCTTCGCGGCACACGGGTTTCATCACAAAATTTGTGACACTAAGGAATATCATTACTGTACTAATAATTGTATTTGTTTCTTATGTGGGTTGACATGTGATCAGTATCATCTCCTCACATGTACTAAGAGACAGTTAAGTATGGGCTATTATGCCGAGGGCAATGATCAGCATCTATAGTGGTATATGGTTTTGATATTATGTACTGATTATGTATATATGCTTATCCGTCTACATATTTGCATCTTTATATTATATACAATTGAATGCATACTATGTATATTTATGTTGTACACATATTGTGTTTAATAAATAAAATAAAAAAAAATGAAATTTGTTGTTTATATTATGCGTTACTTTCTATTAATTTTGTAAAGTTTATTAATAATGGAAATTGTAGATACTTTTTACCATTAATAAAATTAAAATTATTTTTATTTAAATAAACATTAATATATAAACTTTTATTGTAAGTCTCTGTGTATTGATTTGAAGTTTTTGTTTTCAATAAATAGAAATGGAACTTGAGATACTCTATGAATGAACTTAATAATTCTATGCTTTCATAAGTTGCACACAAAATAGCAGCTAACGATTTTATTTAAAAAAAAAAATGTAAGCCCCAGAAACATGCAGATGGTATAGATAAAGAAAAAACGTGGTATTTATTTTCATATTTAGCAATAATCGAATAATTATTTTGAATTTAGTGATAAAAGTAATAACGATGTTTATTTTTTTGTTTTCAATAATTTCAGATACATCAATATTACAACTTCAATGCATATATTTTACGATACAATTTAGCTATAAAATCGAAGAAGAAATTTTTTTCGACATATTACACTTAGCCATTCAACAATAAAAGCTCCATTAAAAAGTGAGAAATTTTAATTTAAATTTTAGTAAATTGATTATACAAATCTGTATTATAAATTTTTATGTTGGTCAAGTAATTTTTGAAAACGTTAAGGTCCGAAACAAGGCAAAATATTTCTCTAGCCAGACTACTCTCTCTCTCTCTCTCTCTCTCTCTCTCTCTCTCTCTCTCTCTCTCTCTCTCTCTCTCTCTCTCTCTCTCCCTCGTCTCTGTAGGCCAAGCTTACTTAGTTTATCTTGTCACACTCAATTAAGTGATGCTATTTTCTCTCTGATAGATTGCGATGCTCACTTACAGAAAAATATTACAGGACAAACTCTTGCCAAATTTTTCCATTCAGCTAAGCAGTAGAAGCAGCAATGCCTCGGACCTCAGTATATTCTTTTGTTTTTCTCTTGCCATCTGCACTGACCACCCAAACAAATTAATTGTCGTCTCACAGACGTAGAAATTAAATCACCAAGCGCTGAAATAAAGAGTCGAATTGTCTTTTAACTGACTTCATTTTTTTTAAACGTATTTGTTTCTTATACTACTTTAGTTTATACCAAGAATAATTTAATTAAAAACATTTATTATGTATAACATTAGCACAATGAATATCATTACATGTACGCGGAGTATATCATTCATTTTTTAAAAACTTTAGCAGTAAAGAAATATTACAAAAATACACAAGCATAAATGTACGCAATGTTGCAATGTAACTCATTTAATAAAAAAAAAAAAAAGCCTGTGCATTTTTATAATACAAGCATTCAAACCATAAAAATGCGATGTATAATATGATTTTTTTTTTTTTTTTTTTTTTTTTTTACTGTTCCTGTAATATTAATAATACTGAAAATGTATACAAATATAATATAGTGTTTATATAGAATTTTATACTTTAGCTCAAGAAAACATGTTAAAGACGTAGTACATTTTGAACAAAAAAACTTAACTTAATACCCTAACATACCTGAATATCAACGTTGATTTGGTCAGAGTCATGAATTTCTAATTTATTTTACATTCACAAAAAGGTGGATGCGGACTATGACGTCACAATTCGCTTGTTTTACGCACGCGTGGACCAAGCGAGCATTGACATTATTGTCCGAATTCACCTTTTTGTGAATGAAAAATAAATTAGAAATTATTAACTCTGGCCAAATCAACGTTGATATTCAGGTATATTAGGATATTAGACAAGTTTTTTTTTGTTCAACGTGTTATACGCCTTTAAGTACTCTATATCGTTGCATTGTACTTTATAGTTGAAAGATGCTGACTTGAGTTGTTATTGTTTCAGTTGTGGCCTCACTACAGTTGGTAAACGTAAGTGTCCCACGGTACTCCGAGCTACATTCTGACGTATCTCTAAGTTGTCACTTTGATCTGAGTGGAGCAACACTGTACTCCGTCAAGTGGTACAAAGATGACCATGAGTTCTACCGTTATATGCCAGGATACACGCCTACCAGTCAACTCTTCCCACAACCGGGGATTGAACTCGATGTAAGTCATTTTTATATACACGCTATAACTTTATTAACATTATAAGTACGTACTTGTTCACAATTATTATATATACCATATTTATTTAGATAAAAATATTGTAATAATATATATTTTTCTTTCAATTTATTTTTAGAATTAATATATAAATTTTAGATATTTTTTATAAGGATAATTTTATAATGAAATGTGTTTAAATCATGCTCTTTATAATCAATAATACTCATAATATTATACATTCAAAATATATAATTATATATCTGATTTATTTATATATTCAGAAATATAAGCTAGTTCTCGTGAATTTGTAAATTAAGATGTTAAATATATTCATACAAAACAAAGAAATAGTCTCAATTCCCTTTGAAATGTAGCTAATGAAGATCAATTTAACGGAGAGATAAATGTTTTATCTGCACTGAAACAATAAGTTACGTAATTTATGCTACATTAAATAATTCCTATATTGTAGAACACAAATGTTGTTATTTTGTAATAAAATAAGTGATTATGCAGAATATCTTAACTATCATGCATGTATAATATCTATAAAATATAACATAAATTATGATGTTAAATGCATAAATGTTATTGCAGTTGCGCTATAGCATAATTATTACGTATTTATTTTTTGTACGTGTGAAATGAAGCAGCTGGAACATTTTCTGCTTCCGTAATTACTTCAGATGAAATGTGTAGAAGTGTCTAATATTTCATTATTTATAATAATATTAACTTACTATTATTTTGTGATTTCCGTTACTGTATTGTTTGATTACCAGGAGTCTCGTTCCGGCATCAATGTAGTGAGACTTCGCAGGCTAAGCTTCAACAGCTCAGGATCTTATCGCTGTGAGGTCTCAACTGAAGCCCCAAACTTTGAAACAGTTTTCTCTACAGAAAATATGACCGTCAGAGGTAAGTGCAATCTGATAACGTAATATAACGCTTTATTTGTAAAATGCTCCTTTGCAACAACAAAACAACAACAACAACAAACCACGATGTTGCTGTTTTGCTAATGGGTTATCCAGAAGCTTTGTTACACGTTTAGCTTTTTTTTTTTTTTTTTTTTTTTTTTTTTTTTGTTCTCCTATTACCTATCTAATTAAATTCCTAGAAGGTATTAAGAAAAAAATTCCTAGTTGAATTTAAAAAAAATCAAGTTGCTTATGCAACCAGTTGGACAAATATGTTCAACAAATTGCATAGCTTACAGGATAAAAAAAACATGTCTTCTTATCAATGTCTTCAAATTTGCGATTTGTTATTATTTATATTAAGTATTATTCACACGACGCTTAAATAATACTTAAAACATAATATGACCTTGTCGTCTAATTCTATAGTAATTTTGTATATTCAAATTTTGTATACCAAAATGATACCTATTGCGTCTCAAAATGCCAGTCGTGAAGTGGAACTATAAAACAGTAACGGTCTTTATAAATTGAAAAGTACTCCCTACGTACGCATTGTGTATCTCCCCTTCTCTTAGACTAAACAAAAACTATTAATATCAATAATTTATTTGTGTTTTTGAATAAAACATCGGAGGACATTAGCGACTGCAAGAAGCGTAAGCTGATTATTTTAAATTGCGTACTTTGGATATTTAAGCTGTTTGAAGCGCCCTCTTTGTGCAAGATTATATTTATTTAACAAATCATTAACTCTCTCTCTCTCTCTCTCTCTCTCTCTCTCTCTCTCTCTCTCTCTCTCTCTCTCTCTCTCTCTCTCTCTCTCTGTTTTATAATAAAAACAAATGATAAAATTATGTACAATATAATATCATTTAGCTAATAGAGCTTTTATAGAGATAATTGGAACATTTTTTTCTAGTAAATAATTGAAGTAATTATTTACCTCCAAAAAAAATATTATTATTATATTATGTTATAATAATAATCAGAAAGTATGTGTATGTACATTAAAATATAATGTAAAATATATCAATATGTAATAAAAATAACATTATAAAGTGAAGTTAAAAAGGTGTGAAAAAAGAAATGTTCAACTCTTTTACATTTACAGAGTATTTTATTTACTATACTTAACAAATAATGAAACTGCATAATTTAAAACTTAATTTACATACGACTAAATGTAACAAATTTGTTTAGAGTAAATTTTATTTATGACTTTGTAATTTTAACCTTGTTTATTTTTACACTTTCCTATTACACTGAAAGAAACATTTTAAACTTAATTATATTTTTCTTAATTATTATATATTTTACTTTAGTATTACAGTATTATCATATAAAATATCTTATTTTTTTATACATTTATTTTCATAAAGTAAATATTATTTAGTGATATACCAATAGTAATGGCTATAAAATTCAAATGTTTGATTAATATTATTAGAATCTGTTATTACATCATACAAGTTCTACACGTCATCTGCTTAATATGGTTAATTTGACATTCATTACGCATTTCTTCATTTTTCTTCCTAGATTATGTATGCTATCGTGCTACATTTTTATCAGTGTCTGTCAAATATTATTAACAGGATCTATAAAACTTTACATGACAGAATTTTTACGTATCCAATTTTAAGTTGTTTTGTTTTATGTTTTTTTAATACAACAATAAATCATACCTTATCATATTAGTATATTACATAATCATTCATTGTTATAACTTTACATCATGTAAGTGTCGGCACTTTTGAAATAATTTTTATAAATTGCAAATTTTTTTCTTTAAACTTTAAAAAAATGAATTCTTTTCTCAATGAATAAATTAATTTCTTTTTTATGAACACATCGAGTAAACAAGTTTACCGCAGTTTGTTTTCAACATGAAAGAACAACTGCAAAATAACAAGATAAAACTGATCGTGTTCAACAAACGCAATTTACTTCACAAGTACTTTTTTTTTTTTTTTTTTCATCAATGTATTCATCACTTTTTTTATCTCATGTTATTCAGTTGAACAAAACAGACAAAAAAAAAAGCTGATATAACATCAATTCAATTTCAAAGCTATGTTTTATAACATAAATTTTTACGATTTTCAAAGTTTTTAGTTTTAAAGAAAAAATATATATAAGATAAAAAAATGTAAAAGAAATTGCTGTATTTTTTTTTTGCCATATTTATATAGCATGTTGTTGTTGTGTATGTTTTGTACTATCTTGTTTAGTTTCTTTCTATCTGTATACACATTGTTAGTGGGTTTAAAAAAAAAAAAAAAAAAAAAAAAAAAAAACTTTAGAAAATAGTCTTTCTATTTTCTCTACTTTAAGTACTAAATTTTTGTACCAACAGAATACTTTCATCCTCTCTTTGGCTTTTTTTTTTCTCTCTCTTATCCCTGTCTCTTTTCCCCGCGTGTTTCTTATGTCTTGTCTTCGCAACGCACCGCAGGGACCAACACAATTAACTTGCTAGAGAGTAGAGTAGAGAGAGAGAGAGAGAGAGAGAGAGGGGGGGTAAAGATATAGGCGTAGGGAATTACATTGACTAGAAAGTGTAAAACAAAGACTCTTTTGGACATTATAATGATCAAATGCAATCCCTTGTATAGTTATTTTTACTTTATTTCCTCAATTTACTTTTTTTTTTTTTTTTTTTTTTTTTTTTTTTTTTTTTTTTTTGCTTTATATTAAAGGTCATTATTGACTAATCAAATACAAAGACCGGAGGCTCCACTAAAAAATTAATGGTTTGATTTTGATATTATTAATTTAAATAATTTATAATAAATTGATTGATACACATGAAGTACATATAATAAAGCTGATTATTTAGAAAGTGTATTTATAGTATATTTGAAATTGTTTGAAGTGATGGGGTGTTATTATCGTCTCAAGATTTTTATCTTAAAGTTTTAGGTTAAGTTTAGGTCACGAAGCAAACAAATAGAAGTGAATGGAAAAGAAAATATTTTGTTGAGTGATAAAGACAGACAGAGAGAGAAAGAGAGTGAGAGAGAAAAATGCGTGGGAGCTAGAGTAAGAGACGCTGTAATCACCATAGGATCTGTAAGAGTCGAGACATGTTCCCTC
>OX439128.1:27684972-27788837 GCA_949318235.1 Ecdyonurus torrentis | reverse complement strand
ACTTCTATATGCAGGCCCCCGAGGTGATTATGTCTCTACAATATGATGCCAAAGCAGACCTGTGGAGTTTGGGTACCATTGTATTTCAGTGCCTCACTGGGAAAGCTCCGTTCCAAGCACAAACTCCTCAAGCGTTAAAACAGTTCTATGAGAAAAATGCAAACCTTGCACCAAAGTAAGTTCTGAGGATATTTTTGTTTTCTACCAGTATATTATATAACTGTATTAGCGTGAAATCTGTGCATCGATGGCTCCGCAGAAAACTGAACTATCTGCAGTCTCCGTGCGCTTCAAAATTGAAACATCTGCGCTCTCCCAAATTTAAAGCATCTCTTACCAGCGCTCCATTACTGATGCTTCAAATTTGGGAGAGGCGGAGAGCTTAGATGTTCCAAATTTGAGGCGCGCGGAGACTATAGATATTTCAGTTTTCCGTGGAGCCATCGACATGCCTTTTCTTATAATGATATTATATATATATATATATATATATATATATATATATATATATATATATATATATTTTAAATTTTTAAATTTTTATTTTTTTTATTATTTTTAGAATTCCCTCTGGTACATCCCAAGAACTAGCTGAGTTGTTAATGGGATTATTAAGGAGGAATGCTCGTGACAGGATGGACTTTGACCATTTCTTCTGCCATCCATTCTTAAAGAAAGGTTCTAGTAGCTCCTCTCAGCACAGGCACCATTCAAAAGGAAGCTCTGCACCAATGGCTGTGCCAGGTCGTAAAGGTGGTGTTCAAATGCCAGTAGCAGCTGCAGCACACAGTCCTAATTCTACACCTACTAGCAGCCCCATTCCAGGTGAGTCACTAGTGGAGTCTCTTTTATTTTTCCTTGACTTTCTGTAAATAACTGTAAAATAAGTACATTTAAAAAAAATACTTTTGTTGTAAAAAAGGGAGAAATTTATGGTATCAGACATTTTTTCTTTTTCAGTTGCTTGTTAGTCTTAAAGGAATATTGACAGACAAGCTTAGAACTATGACATTATGACTTTTTTTAATAGGCCACTCACGGCATTAAATAAGGTCACCTACTAAATGTTTTGTATAATTGCAGGTCATTTACCGCCCTCTCCTGGTACATTATTGTACCAAGATAATTCCAAAACCATTTGTCCTGTGGACCAACGACTACCAGATAACAATGATGCTAGTGTTATCACACCAGTTGGTAAGAAAAATATCATATTGTTAATGTTTAACTGCAATAAAGATATCATAAGGAGTAATTATGGGAATTTCTATTTTGATGATTTAAAATAGTTGTTCTTTTGTTTTATATTATAATTTATAAATACTTTGAACTTGAAACAGTAGCAGCCAACAATGGGATCTCAAATTGTAACATTTGGCATGTATCCAATAACATGTAGAGCAATGTCAATATGTTAGATATTCTAAGATATAGTGTTCACATACCAATCAAAATACTGCAAGTAATTAATTTCTATTTTATTGTTAATGTGATCCTCAGGGTCTCCAATGTCTGCACGAGGACATGGCAGTTGCTCCAGTCCTGAGGAACATGATGACTTTGTACTGGTGCCAAGTCATTTGTCAGAGAACTCTTGTGACAGTGCACATCTGATCGAGAGGCCAGGATCCAGACCTTCAAGTACACCCACAGATTTTTCAGAGTGAGTATTTTGTATAACAATATGTTTGGAAGGGTCTCAAAGATTATATTTTTCATTTAATAACTTAATTTTGTATATCATTTCCTTTTCAAGCTAATATGTTTGTGATATTCCAATGGCAAATATTTTAAAGCAATTTTTGTGTCTTTTCATGAATATATTGAGAGTGCTCGACCACAATGTCCAATGGCCACTTGACTTTTTTTTCCCCCCTTGCTAAAAATGATTCTTAATTTGATGTCAATTGGGTGATTTTTTTTTTATTAAGATCAAGAGGACAGCAGGCATTGTCAGCACCCTTGGTATATTACTTTAAAAAAATATTAAAGATGCAATAGAATTATAAAATTAGAGCAATATGCAGCAGTATTACAGCACAGGTAGTCAGCTAAATTCTTGGTCCTGTTTAAATTGGATAATGCAAGCAGGTGAGTAAATAGCTCAGCTGTTTGCCTACTCAGTCAGTCTCAGTCATGTAGAGCTTTGGAGGGAGAGATGTGATCTTGCTTTGTATGAATTGTTTCTTAGTTGACGCAGAATAACCAACCCATTAAATTTTCTACAGTAATGAGTATCACATGGCTAGTAAATTGATCTCGAGCCCTAATTAGCTGCACATAAGAGAATTTATGCTAGCACAGAGATAAAAAAAAGCAAACTACAGAAACATTCATTGGATAGTTTTCGGCACTAAACTCCAAGAGAAACGTAGTGCGTTATGCTTTCGTCAGTCCTTGCAGACTCGGAGAGAAACTATGAATAATCATTGATAGCTTCTCTCTTGAGTCTGCAAGGACTGACGAAAGCATAAAACACTCCAATTCACTTAGAGTTTAGTGCCAAAAGCTATCTAATGTGTGTTATTATTATTATTTTTAACTCTGTATTTAGCAAGATTTTCACCCAACTAGGAGACTCACTTCACTGGTTCACTAAGCCCTTACTACTTTTTATCCTATCCTTTCCTTCCCAAATTTATCATACCTAACCACGATGGTTTATTTTCCTTGTATCTCATAAGACAATTCATGTGTTTTATTGATTTTTAATTTCACATGCTTTATTTTTTCTGTGTATTATGTCTGCTATTTTTTAACAATATATTTCAAATCACTAAATTTTTATCTTGAATAGGCCTATATATTTTAATGCCAGTACAAATTAAATAAGAAATGCTATTTGTTAAAATATTGTAATTTGCTGAAGTTTAATAATAACATTGTTTCATTTACGTAATTCTGTAACATGACTACATGTTGGCATTGTCTTATTGTATTGTATTTATTTTTATACTTAAATGACATTTGCAGTTTATCTGGCAGAAGTCCTAGCAACAAGGCTGCATTTCCAAAAGCCACTGCCTACCAGCAGGCCAGTCCTCCACGGCCAAGTTTCTTGCCCATCTCGGAACAGCCTGGTCCTAACTCTGCTGGTACTGCTCTGCTGGGTAAGCTGGGCTCTGAGCCAATTCCAGTACCTACACAAAGAGATACGTATCAGCAGATTCATGGTAGCTACCCAGCACCTCAGCAACTGGATAACAATAACTTGGATACCACTACTGAGCAGCTCTCTCCAATCAGAGTAAGTAATCTTACCACATGGGTAATATGTGCACCTCTTGTTTTCATCAATGAAGGTAGTACATTTCATCATTATTTTCTTTCTGTATGTAGTAGTCTCTTTTTGCATTTACATTTTCTTTTCAGACAGGGTTGTGGGACTGGAATTTGCATGGTATAGACGAAATATTATTAATTCAAATGAGAAACATTTCCACATTCTAGACAATTTGTCTTGATAAAGAATTTAAGTTGATGTTAAAGAATATTGATATTAATTGTGGAATTAAAAAACAATTGGGCAATTAACATTGTGATACTTGTGGGGGAAAAATCGTACAAAAAACAATAAATATGTAGATTTGAAAATTAGGGACATTAGGACATTATGAAAAATTAGGACTTATTCAGCAACTAGTCCATCTATATCCCTTTTTTATCCTTTTCTTTAAGTCCCTGGCTTGCAAATTGGTTTAGAAGTTCAGTTGGTCACTCCTGAAAATTTCTTGCGCCTCACTGGCGGTCAACCAAAGTGTGTATTCAAGACACACTCAGCTTTGGGTGTAAAAATCCACAGCCTGACTGCTAGAGCATTAATTTCTCTTTCTATACTGGAGGTAGGATGAGAATTTCTCTCTCCTTGTCATGCTCATGAGTCACAAAAGGTTAAAACATCAGTCCATTGGTACAGATAAGGTGCTAACAATTACAAGCCGTGTGCTATGTTTAGGCAGTCTAAATAAAATGCAAGTCTCCCACCCGCTAACAAAGAAGTTTTAGTAATTATAGTAACAACTAACAATAATAATTTGCGTGGATTGTATGTCGTATTATATGCATTAAAATTTGGCCTGGGTTAGACATTATTTTCTCTCACTTGGCATCTCTGTCAACTGATACCTCTCTTTCCTCTTAAATTTCAATATATAACAACTTTGTTCTGCTATATTGGCCGATGCCCACTGGACCTTGAAAAATATTGTTTGCTTCAAATGACCTCAAATATGAAAATCCCAAACTTAGGGTCTATCTGATGATTTTTTTTACAAGGTCAAGTGGACATCAGCCAATAGGCCAATAGACAAAGTCAATATGTTTTTTGTTCTGTGATGTCTTTTTATTGATGTAATATAGAAAATAAAATTGATGAAGAGGAAATTTTTAGGGGATTACCATCATAACTAAAAATAGAGCCAGTAACACAAAATTTTAAAATCAGTTCAGTGCTACCCTCTTCCTCTTCCCCTCTCTATCTTTCTCTATCTCTTTCTCTCATTCATCTGTAATAAGTAATTACAGTACCTCATTATTTTACTCATTACACGTAACTGATGCATGATTACTTTGTTGCTAGAACTCTGTACCCAGATCTCAACCTATTAGTATGAGGAGGCCAAATGAGTCCCAGAGGACAGGTGCTGGTGATATCAGTTCTCTTTCTCCTCCCTCAGTAAGTACTCTTTCTCGGTAGTAGCATCTTTATTTATTTAGAATATTAAAGGTAAAAAATTAAAAATAAAAGTTATAATAGAAAATAGTAGGAGAGAGATTAAAGCAAGATAAATTGAAAATTAATAAAATGCTAAGATTCTCTTATTTATATAGGTAAATGAGACTAAGGATCAAATGTTCTAGCATAGACAAATGCTAGATACAGCATAATTTTTTTGTTAAAATATACATTAAAAGGATAAGGAAGATAATGATTTTATAATGTTTTGCCTTTGATGTAACGTGAGAACGTGAGATACTATAGGTATATCGTATTTATTATTATTATTATTTTGTTTTGTTTTGTTTTATACAGTATCCTTTTCTTTCAAGGTATATTTTATCAAAAAAATATCTAGCACTTGTATACTGTACACTAGAACACTTGATCCCAAGTCCACATTAACTATAGGTATACATTAAAGAATCTTCACGTTTGATTAATTTTCAATTCAATATGCTCTAATCCCTCCTGCTATTTTCTATTTTTAATTTTATTTATTTTAACATCTGCAATATTTGTTTCCTAATTTTTTTAAAAGAATATTAACAGTTGTACTGGAAAAACCTAGTGCGACTATAATTGATCCTTAACTGTGTTTTATAGGTACAGTTCACAATGGGCACTCCGCCAGGTGCTGGGCGTCGTCGCTCTGCCTCTGGTAGCTCATGTGGTACACCCCCTCCAGTCACGACATGGCAAGTGTCTCCTGTCACTCAGTGTGCTGTGCTAGGTGCTGCAGTTAGGCATGCCACACCAAACAACTCTCCTATGAGGCGCTCAGGTCAGTCTCAACTTTCAAAAGCTAAGCATGCCCACAATTTTTTCTCTAACTATTGTACAAAATATTAAGCTTGTTTACAAGAAAAGTTTTTTTTTTCCACCAATTAATTTTTTTGCAGATCGCTATTTTTATTCCTCAACAACATTTCCACATAAATAACTTAGCAATCATACCTCATTAGGCACATTAATCCACTGTAGTTGCAGTGCTTTGACTAAATGGAGTCACTAGGTCAATTCACAAGACTATGATCACTGACATAAAGCCGTAGTGTGTCCTACAGGTGTACATTCGTCACCACACCTTAGTGGTCCAATCTTTGCTCAAGGTGGAGCTGGTGTAGCTGCAGGCATGCTACCTCCCATCCTGGGCTCTCCTACAAGGCAAGGGGTGCCTGGCGGAGCAGTCTTTGACAACGCAGTGTTTGACACTAATGGCAGTGATAGATGTGGCAATCTTCCTGCGGACTGGTCGCCAAGGCTCCATGGTCACCCGCTGTTGCCCCCCTTCGTCACAAGAGCAGTAACATTACCTGAAATTACAGGTACCATTTACAAACTTAATAATTAATTTGTAAAATAATTATTATTGTAACGTACAGTCTAAATTTTCAACACTTCTAAAGTTTTAAACATAGATAAATACAATTAAAATAATAATAATCATTACTCAAAGAAAAACTTAATATGCTTAATGAATTTGTTATGCTTTCTTGAAGTAACACAAAACTTAGATTTAATTTAGGAATTATAAAAAGAAAATAGCAATCTAAATTAAGTTTACATACAGGAACCCATACAGGGATGGTTAGGTAGCTTGATTAGATGTAATTTATGAGAAGTATTATTGGAATGACATTAGTGATTGTGTCTTCAGAGAGAGCAGGGATGCAAAGGAGGCCAAGCTTTAGTCTCTTCCAAGATTCAGGAGAAGTATTTGGCACTTCCCCAAATCAGACTGGAGGAGCTTCAGCTTTAGAGGGACCTATTACTTTTGTAGCACCAGAGCTACCTGAGGAAACCCTCTTGGAGGTAGGTGCATTTTAGAACTTCAGTTGTTGTGTATTTAAACTGAAACTGGAATATTGTGTCTGTTTTAGAGAGAGCACAATGAGACTTTAGCCAAGCTGAACTTTGTTCTGGCACTTGCTGACTGTGTGATTGAGCTGGCTCGATCACGTGCAGCTCCGATCTCTGCATTGGCTGACAGTGTGGCTCCACAGCAACCTCAGGGCTCCCCTGGCCAAGGGGCAGATGGTCTGAGGCGAGCGGAGCAGCTGGTGTTGTTAGTGAGGGCACTTCAGCTGCTTTCCTCTGGACTTAATCTTGCCACACAGGAACTGAGGTCAGGACGCCTGCAGCCTTCAGCCACTGTCAAGAATGGTAAGTTCTCTTTAAATCACATTATTCAACTAACAGGTTCAAATATTTTATTTATATAGTTATGGGTTCACTCAGTAATATATTTTTTGATTGACAGTGGTGTCCATGCTAAATGATAAGTTCCATTATTGTCTGAGCACATGCAAGCAACTCAACATGCCTGGTATGTTGCAACGAGCAGGAGTTGACCCTAGTACATCAAGCATTACTGCAGACCGAATCCTCTATAACTATGCCATAGAAATGGTGAGTACTGCTTCATATTAAATACTTGATATATTCAAATTAGTACTGTGCAATAACTTTGGTGCATTGCTTTGTATTTCAGTGTCAGTCAGCTGCTCTGGATGAACTATTTGGTAACCCCCAAGAGTGTTTCCATCGCTACCAGACAGCTCAGATTTTACTTCATAGTTTATCTCAACAAGTGCATCATGAGCAAGACAAGGCACTACTCTCAAAATGTAAGTAAACAAAAGTCTTATCTACGTACTATTGAAAAGCTGAAGTAAATACACAATTTCATATTTTGTCCTTTCTTATTTTTTATCAAACGAAACATTTCTGTACTTTACTTAAATATTTTAATTTTAAAATGTATTTGGTGGTTCCATAGATAAGGATGCTGTAGAAAAACGATTGTTTGTTCTGCAACAACAAGGCTACATCTATGCTTATGACTCTACTTGATGGGCACTGCTGGCCTGGCTGCTGGGTATAGGTCCCATGGGGCCTCCAAGTTTACCTGCACCCAGCCTACCCTTAGCAAAGGCCAGCATCCCTCCCCCACCCCCACCTCCAGCATTACAGTGAAACACAAGAGAATTATCATGTTAAATTGGTACAATATTTAAAAAAGAAAAGAAAAGAAAAGGAGAGAGAGAGAGAGAGAGAGAAGAAGAAAAGGGGGAAAAAAGAAGAAAAAAAGAATAATTAGAAAAAATAATAGTTTTTATACTCAAATGCTGTAAATCTATTGCTATTTTTTTTTTAAATAATGTACTAATATAACACTAATCATCTAATAGATCTTTTAACCTGAGGTACCTAGGACAAAATAATACAGAAAAAACAATCAGTGAAACTATAACAAGAAACTCTTAAAGTGGTTCATTTTTCTTGATTCTAATATATTTGGCCTTATCATGAGAAAAAACTTCTCTAAATAAAATATTCCAAGCTTCAAAATATCATGACATTATATAGCATAGTTGTAAATTGTACTTAAATAAGCATTTGTTTGGTTGTAAAATGGTTATGCATAATCATGTTCATTATAGTTTTATAATTTGTATTGCTGGTTAAAATATTGCCTATTTCTCTGAATGTATTTATTCACATAGTTAGTTATAATTTTTATGCATTAAATTTTGATGTCACCTTATTATTTATCACTGGTGCGCTTAATTATTAGATAATAATATCATGTCCATTGTCTTTTTGTTTAATGCTGAATGATGAGTTTGTCAGATAAAAAATTAAACCATTGTGCTCGTGATTAATGCACATTGAATGATGAGAGGAAACTTAACTATTCATTGCTTTATATAGAATGTTGTGTTTGATGACTATGTGATGGAATTTTAGATAATATTTTATGTTTTGAGTGATACAAATAAGTTAGAGACAATATAGATTTAATTTTAGATTGCTTTACTTACAAGCAGCAACAGCTAACTAAATGAATGAGTCACGTAATTTTATTGTTCATCACATAGTATTTAAACATAGCTATTATTTGTATAAAATGGAATATCATATTATGTATCACAATAGTAAGGTCATAAAAGTATGGCACATTATATACATTTTTAGACCAAAAGAAGAAGAAGAAGAAGAAAAAAAAAAGTAATAAATATTTACACAACACTACTAAATAATCATGATAAATAATTATAAAATCTATAATATTATTAAAAAAACAAGAATAATAACATTAGAGCAGTATTATAGGTCCTTTAAGGATATATATCTTTATCACTGATAATTATACTGTATAGTCTTTTTTTTTATATAGGCCTATATAATTATATCTTTTCTCACTTCTAGTCTATTGAATCTCTTCATAATATTTCTATCTGTCTTTATTTCATGCTGTGAATAACTTACTGGAAAAAAAAAACGATAAAATTAGCATCAAATGCCATCACATCAGTACAAAAAAAAAAAAAAAAAAAAAAAAAAAACTCTGTTAAGTAATTGTTTCTTTGTTTGATCTCACAGTAAATGGTTCATTTCTTTTACAAATTATGCTGCAAATGCCTGAAATAATCTATATGAGTGATAATAAAAACCCAAAGAGGTCAAGAAATAAAAAATGAAATTAAAAAAAAAAAAAAAAAAAAAAAAAAAAAAAAAAAAAAAAAAAAAAAAAAACAGTTACTCGCAGTCAGTTTGGGTAATCCTTATCATTTTTGCTTCTCTTGTGCTTTCAATGTGAATATTAATTATAATGACATTTTTATGTAAATTATGCAAATTATACCAGCCTTATAAATAAGCAGACTGGTAAAAAAAAATTATACTAATCATTATAATTATATTAGCATGTATGTAATATTAATAAAAGGGTTATACAGTAATATTTTTGTCATTTAGAATGTGTACCTACTTTATTAAGAAAAAAATGTAAATATATTAACCAAACTAACAATAATATTGTAAAATTATCAATAATATACATTAAGGGGAAAAATAAAATATATTATTCATCAGGGAAACTATATTAATATTATTATAAATAAAAGAAAATAAATAATAAAAGACAAAAATATGTGCAATGCTAAAGATAAGTTTGTATAAAATAAACAGTCTTGATGATATAGAAAAATATAAATTTTGTTATCTTCTCTGGCTGAGAGCCAAGTTGAATATCTTGTTTTGATGGCCAAATCATTATTTGTACACATGTCCACAGTGTGATTTTTAGTGTTTTTGTGGTCTCATTTCTAATTATTGTAACACATTATATGCAACAAAAATAAATGTAATATTATATGAGTATTATAAAATATTAACTATATAGGTAAGTGGGTATCCATCATAAATCATAATATGCATGAAGTATATTTGTTTGCAGGAGTTATTTTATTAAAGTTTTTTGTAAATATTATTTTACTAAATATTATTAAGTATTATTAAATATATTATTAATATATTATTAAATATTATTAAGTTAAAAAAGAATAATAATAGTAACAGAAACAATTAACCCAACAATTCTTGTGCTAATAATGAATACAATAATAACATAGTTACACTTTATTTTTTACGAAACAAATTATCATAATTGTTATACAATAATAATTAAGTAGCTTTTTCTGAATCAATCTATCTGCACATAATAATTTGTGATGGAACTATATAGAAGTTAACAACAAAGTTTGTTTATTTTGCATAGCAATGAAAAAGGTTACAAAATCAATTGTATTTCTTAAAGAAAAGAAGAACAGGATAGAATTAACAGCAAGGGCCTAACCACAATAGAAGTTCTATGGAGAGGTCGAGGTCTCGCGTGGCTCAGTATTTTGTTATAAGAAGTTTATTTTATAACAGCTTTCGTCATGTATTAATGACATTATCAATCAAAGAAGAAATTTACTTGAGCACATCATTGAGCAGTGTCTTGTCTCAAGTAAATTTCTTCTTTGATTGATAATGTCATTAACACATGACGGAAGCTCTCAGTTATAAAATAAACATTTTATAACAAAATACGTACTGTGTCTGTGTCACACACGATACCTCGACTTCTCCATAGAACTTCTACTGTGGTAAGGCCCTTTGCTGGTAATTCTATCCTGTTCTTTATTATTGATCCTAACCAGGATGTTTTTTTCTTCTTTTAACTGATTAAAGAAAAGAAGGGGGGAAGAAGCACCATTGCTTACTTGTCATATCCTCCAATTATAAATTATTCTCACACGTTATGTACTCTTTTCTTGTTTATGCTCAAAATGTAGAGCAAAGTAGCAAGCTAGGCAGAATTATAATGAAGTCATATTATATATAATATACAACATTAATATAATTTCATCAGGGTGTCTCTCTAGAGTAATATTATTGTTTGTTTTTTAAATCTTGCAATTCTTTTTAGTACATATAATTAGTCATCATTTTTGCATATATGAAAGTGTTCATTTCATTGTCTATGTTTTTTTTATATATAAGTTAAATTTTATTATAATATTATATAGTTTTGTTTTGTATTTGAGTGAGAATTTTTAGTTTGTAAGTTTGCATTTTTTTTTTCATTAACATTATGATCAAGCATTTTATCTGCTTATATTTATATATTAAAAAAGCAAAACATATATAATAAAACAATGCTTCCTCCATCTGCACTAATTTATATTAATACAAAAAATAATATATGACTGTAGACTGTAGACTATAATATCACTGATATATTATGTTTGCAGTCAAAGTCTTTAATATTGTCATATATGTTAACATTGTAAATAATATTATTATAAATAAATTTGTAATCATATTTAGAAGATTGCATGAAATATATGACCTTATTATATTTACATGTTGTATTTTTATTCAAATTATTATTTTTTCTTTTTTGTTCACAACCATTAGAAGAGGGAGGGAAAAAAAGTAAATAAATTGCATAATATATATATTTTAATAATATAATATAATATATATATAATATATATAATATATATAATATATATATAATATATATATTATATAGGCCTAATTATAATATATAAGAATATATTATTTTTCATGATAATTAATAAAAATTATGTATTTTATGTGAAATGGTTAAAAATATAATATTCAAGTATAACTTAAAACAAACTTAATGTTAAAAAAGATATGAATTACTTGGATTATTATATTTAGTATACACGTAATTAGTACTCAGTACTCTTTTTTTCCCCCCTTTATTCCCATCCTTTTTAATACAGTGTTTATCGCATATACATAAAAAATAAGAATAATGAGATAATAAACCATAGCAGGCATGCAAAAATTGCTTTACAAATTAAAATCTGTGTGAAGCATGTCACTTTAAAAATTATGGATTATCTTGAAAGTATTATATTTGTACTACTTTTATTCAATCATTTTTAACAAAAAAAATAAAAAGTATAGCACAACAGTGTTGTCATCGCAGCAAGCGCAGAGAGCAATTTTTAGAAAAGTTGTATTTTTTTCTAATTATATTATTTGAATTGGCGGGCACAGAAAACAAGTGTGAGCGTGAGCGCATTTCCGCAATGTACAGCTGATTTTTATTATTATTAAATTTTTTTTTTGACAATGGCCTGCACAGTAAATAAATTGCTTTTTTCACAAGGAATATCGGTACTAAATCGGCATGTTAGACTTATTATGTGGAGAACATATGTAAGTATAATTTGTAGTAATTATATAGAAAGTAGTGTTTTCTTGCAAGGTTATTTCTTTGTGGTTATGTAAAGCATGCAATGATCACACTCACGACTCAACAACCTTGATGGGGCGTTCTTTTCTGTATATTTTTATTTCTTCCTGTTTTATTATTATTATTTTTGTAATAATTAAATGCGCATGCTATATTTTAAAATTTTAATCTGCAATTGCATTTTTTTCTATTAAAACAATCAAAGTTACTCGTGTGTTTTTGTACGGAAAACTTCCTTTATAATATTATGCATCATGCCGATCATGCGTCTTATACATACGTATGCATTATGCATATATCACAGGGGCGGCTGGTGCATGTAAGCCCTGCAAGCAGTGCATGCCTATAGAAAATCGATCAAAAAGGTTTTATTCCATAATTCAATAAAGAAAGTTATTTTTCATATTTTGTATCTAATTTTTATCTATTTTCTATGTTTTTTCTAATTTGTATTCATTAAAAACAAAGCGCGCCTTCATAAAAAAAAAATCACGTATGCAGCGCCCTCCTCAATAAAAATTGTGAAAGCTCCACACTACAGGAGCATACGTCGGTATAGCGCTAGCGTTGAGAAAAAAAGAGGGGGGACGGGAGGCTACAATGCTTCTGAATAGACGTCGTGAAAGCACTTCAAAAAAATGCTTGCATCTTTCTTAAAAAAATTAATAACTCAATATCTAATAGTTGGATTGAAAAAATAGAAACATTTCCTGAATCTGTGTTATTTTGTCTATAAATGTGTGACTTTAATGTTGTCGTATGCGTAACGACTAATTAGCAATAGCGTGATATGTTGCAGTCTATGCTAAAATATGAATAAAAAGTCGTGTAATTTATATGTAAAAAGTGTTTTAAAAATATGAAACTTTGGATATATGTGTAAATCAATAGATCACACACTTTAAATAAATTTTATTTTTTAAAAACATGAATAGTAAATTACATGAATCAATTAAATGCAATTTTTTGCTCTCAATTACCTTATTTGCTTTATATATAATATATTATAAATAATTTCACTGGCGTGATTTGATGATGTCTTTTAAATTTTATTATTATTATTTTGTAATTCATACATAGCCAAAAATATTAAGAATATTATTGATAAAAAAAAATAAAGAGAGAGATCGAGACAAAGCGCGGTTTTTATTTTTTGAAACTTTTTACAGTAAATGAGCTCAATATGAAGGATATAATCACTGTCAAAAATTCTTAAAAAAAAATTCTATGGCTTTAAAAACGTAAAAGTGTGTCTAGTTTTTCTCGTTTAAATATACGGAATTGGTGTAGTTTGTTCAGATAATCGCAAAAAAAAAAAAAAAAAAAAAAAAAAAATTAAGCCCAAGCATAAATGTTACATTAGAGGATCCTTATATAACATCCCCACGTTTGCCCGCACGCTAAACCGACAAGCTCCATTAAAAATATTAATATAAGAATAACCTGGAAAAGGTATAACGGAGAGGACTATTTATTTTTAAAATGATCTATTATACCGAAAAAGGGAGGGGAAATATTAACAAATGTGCCTGTTAGCTAAAGTTATTATTTATTTTGTCAATTTTTAAATAATAAAAACCGTGACATTATAAAAATGACAGTGTTTAGTTTTTTTCGGGCATGGTGTTTGTAAACTGATTTAAAAATCAAATATTTTAATTTTTTTTTATATAGTTTGCTTTGGCATATAAATTAAAGCAAAACAAATATAATAAACGATAAATAGGGCCGTACATTTGCAATTATCTAATCGGCAGTTAGTTCTCTCTCTCTCTCTCTCTCTCTCTCTCTCTCTTCTTTTCTTTTGAAATAAAAACTGAATAGCCCAATTGTACCGTATAGTTGCACTAGTTGCAGTTAAATTCGATCCAATATAATTTAATTATAGTAACAAAAAAGTCACGTTTTAATGATTATTTTTTATAAAATAATGCCATACATTTATATGAATAAATGTTTGTACAGAAGAGAATAAAATAAAAATAAATGCGCAATAATAATATTAAATAACATGCTCTTTATAAAAATATTTACGTACGATTTTGTGAAAAATCTAATTTATACACTACTTTTACAATACTCTTTTATATATAGTTTATTCATTAGTCATTATAGTAATAAAGATATATAATTAAAAAAAAAATGTTAACAGCACAATTTCTTTGAAAATTTTCGTTATAAGAAATCAAAATGATTGTTGCTTTAAGGTTCAGATAAAAAGCAGTTTTTTTTGTCGAAAATCAAAGATTATAAGGGATCACGTGGTCTAAAAAAAATCGGCGCCTGCGGCGGGCTATCCCCCCCCCCCCCAGAATATATAAGCTATCACCGAGTGCTTGCCTAGTCATAAACTTCACGAGCCGCCCCTGATATATCATGTATGTACATTGTACATACTATGTATAATATGTTAATTAAAAGCACGTACCAGGTCAAATTTTTAAATTATACCACATATATGTGATACACAATTTATTGAAGGGGTATTTTAAGACAATGACATGACATAAACATATAATGCCTTTTTTATTATTATTTTTTTAACTGAGAAATACGTAATAACCTTCATTTTTTTTACTTGCCTCTAAACGTTAATAACGTTAATGTTATTATATTTACATATAATGACTGCAATTATTAATGAATTATACGGGCGAATACATATTATATCATCCAGAGCAAAGATAAAGATCGATTTTTTTTTTTCAATTTGCCTGTTAATCATAAGTGTGTTAAATTATTATCCCTACAAGCACCTATACTGTATTATGTATGTTTCTTTTCAGTTTTAACGTAGAGTTGAAGTGACTGCAACATACATACATTTCATTGTTTCTATTTTTATACAGGTCAATTATATATGCGTCAGCATAAAATTATTTTTTCAAAGTTATATGAATTGTAAGAGCGATTACGTGACAAAGTATGATCTAGAGGGAGAGTGTGAATTATGTGTTTCTTTTCAATTGTTGTGTACAACTGTGCCATATTATGTGGGAAGTGATTAAATCTGTGGCCAAACACTGCATTCGCCGCACTCTCATGCCTGAGCCTTCCTCGGTACAGACTCAGGTAGAGGTAAGACTGCCAGGATTTTCTTTGCTGCACTCCACACATAAAGCACTTTCAGCACAACATTCATTTTTCACAAACCTGCACTTATTTTAATTTATAAATTTTGATGCTGCATTTTATTTTCTGCAAATATAAAATTGGTGGACATAGCAAATTAAATATTTATATGTACATAGGTACAGTATAGTTTTTCTTTTAAAAGTTTAAACTAAAAATCATTATAATGTACAGTATATTATATAGCAAATAATCTGGTGCTTTTTTATGCTTATGAAGTACTTAAAAGGCACGTGATGTATGTGATCAATTTTTATATATTTTTATTGTATCATTAAAAACAAAGGAATATGATGATACAGATATAAGTGCATGCTACATAATACAATAAATACTGTATGCACAGTTCTGGACCAAAGTTCCCAAACGATTTATATAGGCAACCCGCAACCACATTATGTTATCTTTATGAGAAAACGCAGCGTCCTCCTCTAGCCCGTTTGGGAACTTTTGTTCAGAGGTGTACAGTACAGACACTGTATTATACATAAAATTTTATTTGTATTACCTCATGACAATGCCATCTATTTATGTGCAGAAAAGCACGAATTATTAAAATATCACTGCAGTAAAGTATACACAGAAGCAATTATTGTACTATTTATAGTATAGTGGCTGATCAAGTGTCCTATATTCCTTAAATTCCTACGAAATATATTTTGTCTGTTACGTACTCCATCACCTCCCATAATATGAATGAATTGTATAAACATACAGCAACAAAGTAAAATTTCATATCACAGTACAGTATCAATGCTATAAAATATTAAAACAGGATACTGTAATCACCTAAGCTCCATGCATGAAAAGGGTCACTTTTGATCCGCATTGCAGCAACTTATCATAACTGTTTTATTAAACTCATCATGTGGCAGAGTTGAAATTATTTGTAAACATTTGGTGTTTATTGTGTCTGCAGGAATTTTTTATTTTCATTCCAAGCATCTGCATGTAAAAATATCATAGAGATGAGATTGACAATTTGGTATAATTTTTTGTTGTCTTTTATTGTTCACAGAGTTCTCCTTCTCCTCCCCCTGCCATGCCTAAACATGTAAGAATTGTGGAGGTTGGTCCTCGTGATGGGTTACAGAATGAAAAAGTTATTGTTCCAACAGAAGTAAAGATTGAATTCATAAATAAACTTTCAAAATCTGGTCTCAAAACAATAGAGGTTACAAGGTAAAATAATCTGATGAGAAATACCTTTTATCATATTAATTTGATTTCTTTGTTTACTAGTTTTGTGTCTCCAAAGTGGGTTCCACAAATGGCAGATCATTCAGAGGTTTTACGGGGCATAGAGAAAGTTCCTGGTGTTAGTTATCCTGTATTGGCTCCAAATTTAAAGGGATTTGAAGCGGCGGTAAGTTTCAGTCTCTCTCTCTTTCTATTAATTGTGGGTAGTACTGTATATCAATTAAAAGTTTATAAATATTTATATTCTATATTCTAAATAAAAGTGTAACAATTGTTGTAGGTCGAAGCAGGAGCTGAAGAAGTTGCAATATTTGGTGCTGCTTCTGAAAGTTTTTCACGTAAAAATATTAATTGTTCAATCTCCGAGAGTCTTGCAAGGTTTGCTGCCGTTGCTGAAGCGGCAAGAGAGAAGGGTATCCGCGTTCGTGGCTATGTGTCATGTGTATGTGGGTGCCCATATGAAGGTCCCGTAGCTCCTGAGGCTGTGGCAAGAGTTACCCGGGCCCTGCTAGACATGGGGTGCTATGAGGTATCTTTGGGAGATACAATTGGAGTAGGTACTCCAGGCACCATGCAGGCAATGTTAGAGGCGGTTTTCAAGAGTCAAGTGCCTGCAGACGTAGTTGCTGTGCATTGTCATGATACATACGGCCAGGCGCTAGCCAATATTCTCACAGCATTGCAGGTAAGAACAGTTTTAAATATTTATTTTTATAATATACCAGTAGTGCTATATTTCTGATAGTGCAAAGGACCACTTGCAATGAACAAACTATGTAACATAAATTTCATCATTCTTAATGCATTTTTTGTTGTTGGAAAAATCATTATCATAAATATGTTACATAAATTATAGAAATGTTCATTGCAAGTGATCCATTGAAACTCAAGCTATTCTTAGCACATGATGGCGTAATTATAATGTGCAAAGCAGGTTTTTACAGCACTTCATACAACTTTTTAAAAATAAGTTAATATTTATTGATAATTATAATTCTGGAACAAAAGCCACTATGAATTATCATCATGGCACAGTATAATGTTATAAAAGTTTCTTTATAACTTGAGAGCTTTCGTCATATGATAATGACATTATCAATCAAAAGAGAAAATTACTTGAGCACATCACTGAGCAGTGTCTTGTCTTGTACTGCCGTGTTATGCTCTTGCTGGTTTGGAGTTGGTGGAGAGGGGTGGGGGTGGAGTAGGGAATCTGGGAAGGAGTGTGAATGAGTGAGGGAAGGAGTGAGTGAGGGAAAAGGTGGGGAGGGGAGCGGGAATAGGGTATATTTTTGAAATATGTTAGCAAATATTAAGTCCAGGCAGCCCTTGGGCTTTTCTGGATCTTAATATATGTTGATATGCTAATTCATATTGTCGTAATGTCGCATAGTTGGCTGGGCCCGGAATAGTGCGAAGTATTGTTGATTTATAACATAATTGGAAATTTGATATGCCATGAGAGGCCGCATGTTCAGCCACAGGTTTTTCCATCTCATTGTTTTTTACGGATTGTCTGTGGCCATTCATGCGGTCTCTCACTTTTTGTGTGGTTAAGCCTATGTAAAATGCTTGACATTTTTCCTGTTGGCCTGTGGTGGGGTTGGTGGTATGTTGGGTACATTCAAGTTTGTAGATTACGTTTTCTGATGTGCAAGTATTGTGGCCGTGGATAGGGTATGTAAGGTTGGTGACGGGACTTGTAAACGTTTCCCCAGCAAAACGTTTACAAGTCCCGTCACCAACCTTACATACCCTATCCACGGCCACAATACTTGCACATCAGAAAACGTAATCTACAAACTCGAATGTACCCAACATACCACCAACCCCACCACAGGCCAACAGGAAAAATGTCAAGCATTTTACATAGGCTTAACCACACAAAAAGCGAGAGACCGCATGAATGGCCACAGACAATCCGTAAAAAACAATGAGATGGAAAAACCTGTGGCTGAACATGCGGCCTCTCATGGCATATCAAATTTCCAATTATGTTATAAATCAACAATACTTCGCACTATTCCGGGCCCAGCCAACTATGCGACATTACGACAATATGAATTAGCATATCAACATATATTAAGATCCAGAAAAGCCCAAGGGCTGCCTGGACTTAATATTCGCTAACATATTTCAAAAATATACCCTATTCCCGCTCCCCTCCCCACCTTTTCCCTCACTCACTCCTTCCCTCACTCATTCACACTCCTTCCCAGATTCCCTACTCCACCCCCACCCCTCTCCACCAACTCCAAACCAGCAAGAGCATAACACGGCAGTACAAGACAAGACACTGCTCAGTGATGTGCTCAAGTAATTTTCTCTTTTGATTGATAATGTCATTATCATATGACGAAAGCTCTCAAGTTATAAAGAAACTTTTATAACATTATACTGTGCCATGCAAGACCTCGACCTCTCCATAGAACTGCTACTGTGGTAAGGCCCTTGCTGGTTTTTCTATCCTTTTCTTTATCATTGATCCTAACCGCGATGGTTTTTTCCTTAAATTGAATTATCATCAATAACATTTTTAATTCAGGTATTAATCTGCTTTTAATCCACACGTTAGATGCCATATCTGTATAGGTCCTGCCTAATTCAATGAACAAAGCTTACGTTTTATTATAACCAGTGTAGTAATTTTATTTAAAATTCAAAATTTTATTAGTTTGATTGTATTGAAAAAACAATGCAATATGCACTAGCCTGAGATTTTAAAGAGGAAAAAAAAAAAAAAAAAAAAAAGAAAAAAAAAAGAAAAAGAAAAAGTAAAAAGTAAAAATGTAAAATGATGATAAAAATAATTATTTCTGCTTTTCTAAGAATCGTATTTAAAAGTGCATGTAATACATGACTCCTAATATATTTACAACAAAACTAGAGTATACAAAATTAGTAGAGACTTTGTGGTTGACAGATGGGAGTGTCGGTGGTGGACTCCGCGGCAGCGGGACTGGGCGGGTGTCCGTACGCTCGCGGAGCCTCTGGCAATGTCGCCACTGAGGACCTGGTGTACATGTTGAGAGGCATGGGTATTGAAACTGGGGTTGACCTTGACCTGCTGCTGGACGCGGCTGAATATATCTGCAGAGAAATCAAACGACCCACCAGCTCCAAGGTGGGCAGAGCGCTCAGCAGACTCTAAATAAACAAACATTAAATAATACTCATTTCATCAAATATAGCTGTGCATTTCAGCCTTCTATGACTTTTTCCTGCACAATAGTACTGTGAAATATATTTTGCTTTTATGAGACATATCGTGTACAGTATTCATTTAAACATTTCAAAGTATAGAAAAAAATAAATTTATATTAAAGTTGTTGACCCTTCTACGGTCCCCAATATTGAAACAACAAATTGACTAGTGACTGAAAACAAAACATTTCTTGAAATTCTTCGCTTTATATATTACAAAAAAGTACAATTAGTCGAAAGTCGGGCGAAAAAAGTGTTTTTCTTCCCATTAAATATTTATATTGTGTTGTGTTTTGCCTTTTTCATATAATTTAATTAAAGCAAAATATTGTTAAAAATATATAAGATAAATTTAGAGCTATATAAAAATTATATAGATAAACAATTACTTGCATACTTGAGACATTACTAAGTTTTATAATTATACCTGATATGACATATATTACAAAATATAATTAAGTGAGATTTGTATTGATGTTTTAGTTCGATCCAATGATGATAATAATTATATTGTATGATAATAAAATTGTAAAACGGGTGTAAAATGTTGCGACGCTTACTATGAAATAAAATTTTATTTTTGCTTATAAATATGAATATTATTTTAATTGCAGCATACTAGCAAGGCACAGAGTAATACAGTATAAGTCTAACATTAATTATGTAGAACGTTACCAGAGTATATTGAGCCCGTTGTATCTGGTTTCTTATGTGAGTGATGCAGTTATGTTATGTTATAACAAACTGCTCATAGAAAAGGGATTTTTTTTTTTTTTTTTTTTGTAAATAATAAAATGAAATTTGATTTGCGGTAACTTCTCAAATTATGCTTTTTATTTTAAAAATTAAAAGTTATTTTTATTTTTAGCAGTAATAAAAGATAAATTTTTGTGCATAGTCATTATATAATTAATAAAAGGGGGATAGCGAGCTTATACGTGTGCTAATACTTTGGTATCTCTACTTAGACTTGTGTTTTATTCTGTTTCTGTGCTAGTAATAAAACCTACTAAATTTTAATTGTTGTTTCTATACCTATTGTAAAAAGGAAATAATAGTAATAATTAAGAAAATAAATAATTAAAGGCGTAGAACACCTTGAACAAAAAAGTTGTGTAATATCCTAACAAACCTGAAAATCAATGTTGATTTGGCCAAATCAACGCTGATTTTCAGATTTTTTAGGATATTTCACTACTTTTTTTGTTCAAGGTGTTGTGCGCCTTTAGGTATTTTTCTGTCTGATAAAAACTGTGGGAAAAAAGATCTCCAAACTATTTCTGTATATAAATGCCAATTTTATTAAAATTGCATTATAATTTACATGCATTTGCTGCATTTTTTTAATTTCCTCTCTTGAGATAATACTAAAATTAATTAATGCAATAGCAATGGAACTAATCCAACTAATACAATAATAATAAAAAGAATATAGAATCAAATTATTAGTTTTAAATTACATCTTCTTAGAGGCGCACTTACCGCACATTCATGAAAATAAAAATTGAATCACCAGACTGAATAATAATTTAACAGATATACAGCATAATGTATAATATGTCATTATTTAATACATTAAATTAAATAAACTATAAATTTCACAATCTTCATAATAATTAAACAGAAATCTGCATTTTTCTTAACATTATTATATTGTGTATGTGAAAATGTTGAATGCGTGTTAGTTTTTACGCTGACTATACGCGCGGTACAAAAAAAAAAAAAAAAAAAAAAAAAAAATTAAGTGACACATTCACGTCAAAACATTTATGTGACGCAGAGAGGGAAAGAAGTGTTGAGACGATCTGTATACGTGACGTAGTGATTTGGACGTGTCGTGTGAAGTGTATAAGGAGCGCTGTGAACTAAATTGGGAACACGTTCGGGAGGGATTGGCACGGGAGTTCAAGCAGGCATGGCCGCCGCGGCTAACTAAACTATCTTAGCTTTAGTCCGCACAACTAACTTTCATCCCTTTTATCCCTTTTTTTTTTTTGAAAGTCGAAAGATATATTCTTTATTTCGATTTTTATGCAAAATTTGTAAGTGATTAAGTTTGTGACACACTAGCCTCGGTGACTCATGGATTATAGCTGGCAACCCTAACATCTTCAGGAAAAAAGAAATCGTAAGTGCAGTAACCCGATCCTTTCCTCGGTGTAAATTTTAAGTGGACAATATGTGTTAAGAAGTTACAAATTGATAAAATTTGCTTTTATTTCTACTAATTTTATATTTAAATGACTTTTATTTTTGGTATTTCTATATAGACATTAAGAAAAATACATTTCATATATTTATAAATATATAGATCTGGAAATAGATTTTCGTTAGTTATTGTTTTAAAAAGCAGAAACTGTATGACCTGCTTGCATGTTGCGTGTTATTTCATCACTTATTGCTTCAATATTGCTTAAAAATTATATTTTTAGCGCATCTGTTCTGCATCAATAAGAGTTGTAATTTAAAATAAATTTTTTGAACTTATTATTGGTCTTGTATACATTTGCTTTCCGGCTTTTGGAGTAAAATAATGTTTGTTTGTTTTTAGTAATGAAAGTAAAAAAAAAAAAAAAAAAGTAAAAAAAAAGTTAAAAAAAAAAAAAAAAAAAATCATTATAAACTGAATAATGGTATATTTATTTAAAACAACAAAATGATAAGCACGGCACAATTACATGAAATCAATCCATATAAAAACGGAGGAAATTATAAAGCAACACGCTATACTTTTGATTATCTATACGTTGAATGTCATGACTTTTCGGAATGTTCCATAATATTTATTACATTTTTTGAATGAGTTTTTTTTTTTTATATTCATTTCTATTGTTTATTATTCATATATATTATTGATAAAACTACCATACTCAATAAAAATTAACGTTAGCGTCACTTCATTCGTTAGCGTCTTTAGAGAAAATACAATATAATATTTACATTAAAGTACTTTCTTTGCAGTTTGCATTATTTGTAAATGTTTAGTAAAAATAAGACGCAATTTTCAAAGTAGTTGACAACAATATGAATATTGAAGCAAGAGTTACTTGTTGTAAGTTGTGGCTGAACTATTTAGAGCGAGCGGCTTGCCTAAAACTCGCCGGCATTCCTAATTAACCAAGGCCGTGCTGGTGTTCAGGATTGACGAACATGCATCACCTGTACCCTGCTGCCAAGGGTGGCAAGGACCCACTTTGTCCACTTGGCTTTCACCCTCAAGTACGCTGGCCTACACGTTGCAAACGTTGCTTCAGGTAAAAATATAAAATAAATAATAATAATAAATCACAACAAATTTATTTTAATAATTTATATAATATATATATATATATATATATATATTTGAAGAGAAACAAAAAGAAGGTACTATTTTAAATGTTTATAAAGTGGATTATCGGTCAAAATGCTACTAACATATTATTCCTTCGTTTGCACATTTATGACTTTAAATTTAGTAAACTTAGTATACTTAGTAAACTTAGTATTTAGTATACTTCAAATATAATATTTCTGCTTGTTTTTAAATTTGATTTCAGTGTTCACTTGCATATAAAATTATTAATTTTTATTCCTAGGCGAAATAATAGTCATAATTTATATTTGAATGATACAGAGACTACAAAGAACATGGAGGTAACCGTAAAGAAGAACCGCTACGTCGAGATGATGCTGTCACTGCTTCCACTCCCGCGTTACCAAGCTCTTGGGCACAACAGCAAACACAAAGGTAAGGTTTAAAATTTAATTTTGCTTTAACTACTCTACAAGAAACTCTCTAATAGAATAGAATAATACCCTACAATTCTATTGAAAAAATAACAATAAATCAAATTATTTAAAACGCACCATCTGTTATTTAAAGAAACAAAAAATCTTAAAAGATAATAATTATATTTTTGGTAAATAAGTCTATAATAAATTTTAACTTTGTATCCTGAAAGATAGGCAACCAGTTGCGTATATCTGTTAAACTTGTTGCCTACTTGCAGGGGCTAACATAAAAATGGCCGTTTATTATTATTATTATTTAATTATCTATCATTATAATTCCCATTCTGCATCAATGAGACGACCGTGCTGCTTATTTTAAAACTTTTATTATTATCTGATTGTAGCTAGTATAACTTTAAATACAATTTGACAATTTCTTCAAAAGTAGAAAGAGTAATTAAATTTCGATTAGATTCAATTCATGGAAATCCCCGCTATAGTCTACTCTTTAACCTTTTGTTTTGGCGCTTCTGAGGCATCTTAAAAATCTACTCGGCTTTAAAACCTTTATACACGTGCGATTCCCCCCTCCCCCGTTTCTTTAGTTTAATATTTACATTATACATGCATCATTCTTTGTAATTTAAATAACACGAAACACGTGTAATTTTTCTTGTAAAAATGGTGTTTAAAACATTTCTTTTGCCAAAATTTTAATTTTCTTGTAGTTGTTTATGTATTTAAAATTTACTTCGTGTAATTTTTTTTCTGTGGGCATTTATCCACAATTGATAAATTTATTTGATAGACGCATCATTTACTTTATTTATTAGACGCATCGTTTTTATTGATTTTTCATAATATTTTAATTTTAATATATTAGATTATCTTTTCTTTAATATTTCTTTCGCTTGATTGTGTTATGTAGAGTATACTTATAATTTTAGTCGAGCGCCATTGATATTAAAAGTATTTTGATTGTGATATCAGTTTTTGTGAATAATAGTTAAGATGCGGTGCTTTGGGTGAAAATGGTTCACTTGTGCAACATGTTTGTGTGTATCGCAGATCTCTCTTAGTTAGTGGTGGTGCTAGGAGGCAGAGAGTGCTCGTGCTATTCTTGGCGAGTACTTGGCGACTCCGACAGTGACGTCATGCACTGCTTGTCACCGCCACGTGGCGCGCGCAACACTAATAAACACACGCTAGCAATTTCTGATATTTCCTTTATCTAAGGGAGGAAATAGAAAAGTTTTTTTTTTTTTTTTTTTTTTTTGTCGCAGTCTCATTTTTAATTCACAACACGCAACAAGCCATATATGAAAAAGCAGCAATTTTGAAATAAATAATAAACGCTAAAAAATAACATCAAATAAATAAAGTATTAACATTTTAACAATAAGTATATATCTATGCGTCGACATAAATAATTTGCGAATAGCGCAAACAGCCTGTTACGAAGACATACTTTAAGTTGGTGTCTTTCTGTAAATTTGTATCAGATCTCGCGACAGCAGTTCCAGCAGTGGCTTCAGCTCTGACTCGAGCAGCAGTTTACGCAGTAGAGTATCTTCCAGTTCTTCCTCGGACTTGACCCGCTCTGATGGTAGCAATGACCTCTCTGCAAAACCTGCCGCTTCCTCGACTTCCTCGAGGTACATAATATATTAATTTTGCTTACGCTTTCAAATTGACATAATTTTATACAATTTGGGTAGCTTATTATCTATCACACATTTTATCATCAATAGGCCAGCTCGACCGGCGACATGGACTAGCACCCCGGATCTCAATAGTTTGGACGAGGACACGACGAGCATAACATTACGCATGCCACTACGCACTCGCACTCGCACCGCGCAATCTACAACCCCAGCACCTGTACCTACCCCTCCTCCAAAAGAGGACATTTCTGTTGATACAGGTAAAACGTCTTTATAAATTATACAAATTTACTTAAAAGTAATCGCAGTAATTAGTATATCAGTTCTTCCGGATAGAAACGTCGTTGTAGAGTTTTTTTGCCATGCGACTATGAGCTCTATGAAAAGAACAGGTAAGGTTCAAGGTCGCATCAGAAAAAACCCTCTACAACGACATTTCTATCCGGAAGACCTGATATCATAACTACACAACAAAAACTATTTGAAATGCTTGTAGGCTTATTAATTTTAACTATGAGAAATTAATGCTACTTATAATTTTAAAGTATTTTGCTTACTAATTCATAAACACGCAATAAATTCAGTACACATAAGTGATAAATTTTATATTTTAGAACTATAATATTAAAGTTTCGTCTAAAAAAAAAAAAAAAAAAAAAAAAAAAAAAAAAAAAAAAAAACGCGAGGTATGCTGCAATTAATCACTAATTTGTATGCTGGGATTAGATTCCGCCTACAGATCTTCACAATATTCATTTCGACGACGCACGACTGGTGACCTGCCAGAAAAGAAAGTCCCTGAGACACCTGCAGTGCCCGCGAGTACGGACAGATCGCGTACTCGTAAACCTCCAATTGCGCCAGTAAAGACGGAGCCAGTGCCACCAAAGAGAACCCCACACCCCCCTTCCTCAACTGCAAAAACGTCAAGCACTAACCCAGGTCTTAACATGTCTTTTTACTCTATCTTAAATGTCGCAAATATTGCTTGTATTAATAATAATAATACAATAATAGTACTAAATATCAATTTACTGAAAAAAAATCGGCTAATTTGACACAAAAGTAGAATAACTTCTGAATGTGACACAGCTATAAATTTAATTCACAATTGAAAATATGGCACTTTTGACTTATTAAAATAATGATAATATAACAATCTCTTAATCTATTATTATTATTACATTATTGTCATCTTTTGTTGTTTGTGTTTATGTATAAATTTTATTGCAATTTAAAATGTTATCCATTGACAATTCATAAATTCATTCTTCTCTTATTAATTTAATTTCAGTCTTTATTTTTCTTCATTTTTAGAGTAACGTAACATTTATTTTTCTAACTTGATAGTCCTATTATTTCAATTTTTATATCCTTCTGTATATAATTTTAAAATAATACTTTGATAGTTGTGTGTGTTATTTTTCCAATTTCTTAACATTTACTCTGTGAAATATATTTAAATATTTAGTACAGTTTGTTGCTGAAAATAAGTGTTTATTTGTATGCTAAAAATAGTTGTAATCATGTTAAACTGTAAAGTTATTAACAATGTTTGGTATAGCTTTTGTTTTAATAAAATACTGATGCATACTTTCTTTTGTAGAAGTGGAATTTATTTTACGTGTGAAATCAACTAACGCTGCAGCAGCAGCAGCAAAAAAGAATGAGAACAACATAAGCAAGAGCAGTAAGGCGGCCAGCAGTAGCAGTAGCAGTGAGGAGGACGATGAATCAGATGATGCAAGCAGTATGACTGGCACAGAAACCACGGAAACCACCATTGTAGACCAGAGAAATGATGAGGAGGTCATGGTAAGTTTGAGCTTTTTCTTTTTAATTCTCATAGTTAAATAATAATAATAATGGCGCAAAATTTTATTATAGATTTTTTGTTGGCTTAAAATATGTAAAAGTGTAACTAGTATCTCGCATTTAAAATTTTGTAAGTCTCCCCATAGTAATTAAAAAAAAAAAAAAAAAAAAAAAAAAAAAAAAAAAAAAAAAAAAAAAAAGCAAAGCAAAGAGAATACGGTTTTGTAAGGGATAAGTAATTAGTGAGAGCGTGCCTTTTTCCACACCACCTCTGATTAAATAGTGCGCCATGCAAGTAACATCTATTGAATTATATCAATTACCTAAAAATAGATTTACAAAACTTTTTTTTTTTTTTTTTAATATTTTTTAAAGTACACCGTGAGACAAAAATCAAAGAATGGGGCTGTGGCACCTGCTGCATTTTCTCATAAAGATAGCATAGTGGTTTGCGTTTGCGGGTTGCCTATAAACATTTGGCTATAGCTGTAAATACTTTAAATGGAATGTTAAGTTTTAATACCAGTATACTTTATTTAAAAATATAATAATTACAAATTTATTCATTAATAAAAATTCTCTAAATTAATTATTAATTATATATCGCAGTTGTTCCGCTCTATTGGCCTATGTCCACTTGACCTTGGGAAAAATAAAAATCGCCAGATTGACCGCAGATCTTGGATTTTTGCATTTCAGGACATTTGCAGCAAAAAATGTTTTTCAAGGTCAAGTGGACATCGGCCAATATAGCGGAACAACAGTGATATATAAAGGCCTATATATATATATATATATATATATATATATATATATATATATATATATATATATATATATATATATATATATATATATATATATATATATATAAAAGAAAAGAAAAGAAGAAAGTATCTAGTATGAATATATTGTGTAAATTTTTCAGGAGTTGAAACGAGAACTTGATGTGATGAAGGCTCGTTGTGAAAAGTTAGAACGAGATAAGAGTGATATCTTGCTTCGGAGATTGGCAGGTGCAAGAGAAACAGCTCCATCATCAGCAGAGGCGCTCAAGCTGCAACAAAGAGTCCATGAACTGCAGGTATAACTTTTTTCCTTTCTTTTTTCTTTTTTTTTTCCTTCTTTTTTTTGTGTCATTTTTTCTTCTGTGTCTTTTTTTTCTGTCTCTTTGAAATTTGAATTTAATAATATATATTTTTCTTACCATTAAAGGAATAGAACACTTTGAACAAAAAACATGTCGAGTATCCTAACATACCTAAATATCAATGTTGATGTGGCCGGAGTTATTGATTTCTAATTTATTATATATACACAAAATGTCAGCTGCATGTTTATGACGTCACAGCTTGCCTGTTTCCGTGCGCGAGGACTAGTAAGCTCTGATGTCATAAACATGCATCTGACATTTTGTAAATGGAAAATAAATTAGAAATCAATGACTCTCATCAAATTAACATTGATATTTAGGTATGTTAGGATACTAGACATGTTTTTTGTTCAAAGTGTTCTATGCCTTTAAGTTTATATCATAGATAAGTACATAGTTTAAATAATACTGCAAGCAAAACTGGTGATTGAGATAACAAAAAAATGTAACTTAAAACTTGTTGGTACAGCAAGCAGCTGAGGATTTGAGAGATGAAAAGCACAGCCTCTCTCTGCGAGTAAAAGAATTAGAAGAACAAGTTGACATCTCATCATCTCGAGAGCCTGAATTACGTCGCTCAGTTGAGGAGCTAAGAAACAAATTGTCTGCAGCCGAGACACTATGTGAAGAACTGATGGATGAAAATGAAGAGGTTAAGAAAGAAATCCGTGACTTAGAAGAAGAGATTGATGAAATGCAAGACAATTTCCGTGAAGAGCAAGCAGATGAGTACACATCTTTGAAGAAAGAACTTGAACAAACTGCAAAGAATTGTCGTATCCTGCAGTTCAAGCTACGAAAGTCCGAACGCAAAGCAGAAACTCTTGATCTGGCAAAACAGGATGCAGAGCGACAGCTGGGAGAGAAAGGAAGCAATGTTGCTTCCACAGAAAAGGTAAGTCTCATAATTTTAAGGTATTACGTTTTCATGTCATTTGAGCTCTAATTTAGTATTCTAACTCTGAATTAAAATTGACATTTTTAATAAGCCAAATGTATCCTGATTGGTAAATTTAGGCTAGAACTAGATTCTGTATGGAATAAATTTTATAATTACAATGTCAAGTCTCTAGTATAATTAATCTGAGCATTATGTTTCTCAGATGCGAACTTTGGAAAAAGAAGTGAAGCTGCAGTCTGAAGTTTCCGAGCGTTTACAAAAGGAAATTGAAAACCTAAAAGCCCAGCTATCCAAGGAAAAAGCAGCCACCGCAGCAGCAAAGGCAAAATCTAGCCCAACAACAGAGAAACCAGAGGTACCTCCTACCAAGAGGAAACCTCCTATGTTGGGCAAGAATGCATCAGGAGAAGTAAGAATCTAAATTCATTAAGTTATTATTATTATTAAAAAAAAAAAAGTTACAGTAGTCAATTTTGCTGTTGTATGGTCTATTTAATTTAAAACCAGCACCAACTTAAAGGATTAAAATGATTCTAGATCAAGAATTTAATAATTTATTTTGTATAACCAGCCTGTGACAAGAGCATCACTCACACGTGGGGGCTCTCAGGACGACCCTGTACAGTTGCTACGAGATCTGCAAGATTCTATGGAGAGAGAGGCTGATCTTAGGGAGCAGCTGCGCTTTGCCGAGGAGGAGGTAAGTTTTGTATCTCATGCTTACACTCGACTTCCTATCAACTTAAAGTCTGACAAACATGTCATAATATTGTTTGCCTCTTTGTAAAAGTAAATGAGGAAACCAAGGGAATTGTATGATATACGTATATTAAGTTTTTCTTTTTTCTTTTAAATTGACATTTAATTTTTGTCATTTGTATTATTTTAATACTTATTTTTTGCTGTTAATCCAGCAGTTTTTATAAATGAAGTTCTTGGTTTAAAGTAATAAAATATTAAAACTGATTCTTTTCTTACTCTTCTTATTGGCTTGAAAATTAATAAAATGCCAAGAGTATCTAATTACTGTTGTATTAAATTGAGACTTTGGACAAAATGTTTTAGTTCATACAAGTTCTAGCATTTGGTCCTAGATCCCAATTTACAATTGGTATAAATTAGAGAATCTTTGCGTTTAATTAATTTTCAATTCAATGTGCTCTAATCTCTACCTACTATTTTCTATTATTTTAAAGGCATAATGCACTTTTTTGAACATCCTTTAGAATACTAGGTTAATAATTTACATACCTTATTATGGCTGAATTAGACATGAACGCGATGATTTTGTATTTATTTTCATTTATTTTCCATTTGACGGTTGAAATAAAACTTATCTGACGTCACACTGTACTGATGGGGCTGCGAAGTGGTGGGGTGTTTTAAATTTATCACGTGACCAAAGAACTTGACTGTGATTGGCTGATGAGATGGGCATTATATATCAACTTTCTAATTTATATTTACTCTTCTTCTTTCTTTCTTTCTTTCTTTCTTTTTTTTTTTTTTTTTTTTAATATGTTTACTTTTTAAGCTAATTTCCATAATTTAAATTTTGTTACCTTTATAGGACCTTAAAACTTTCTTTCTTTCTTATCTTTTATATTTTGTTATTACCCCATATAATATGTTGTGCTGCTGAAGGTTTGGGCCAGATTTCTACATAATTTGATAATTGAAGTGGAGCGCCAGGATAACGTACTTCATGAGGACGTTTTATTGATTGGCAAACCAAGAGAGAGGGAAGATGGAGATGGTATGGAGTCAGATCAGGACAATGAGAATGTCGCTGTATTTGCTCTTGAAACTTCAGACTCATTTGAAGTTGAAGTAGAGCATGATATTATGCTAGACATAATAAATACTGAGGAAAAAGTGGAGAATATTTCTGTTGATACTTCTGAGGAACTTCAAACAGAGATTATTGAACAAATAGAAAGCCAAGTAAAGACTATAGAACCACTTTCAAGTCTAGATATGTGTGATTTGAATGAGGATCTCAATATTTTAAGTGTAGAACCAACCTTTGAGGAAGAACCGGAGATTATGTCACTTTTGAATTGTGTCAATGATACTTCAACTTCTGAATGTCTTAGTGATTTCAATTCCATTGAAGTTTTATCTGAACAAATTAATAGGATGGAGGCTTTAGTTGCAACGTATTCTGAAAATAATGATGAAATTTCAAATTTAAAAGATGTGCTGATAGAAATATCTAAATCAGATCTAGAGGTAGTGGCAGTCTCTGAGCCAAATGTTGAAACTTCTGAAAAGGAAATTAAATTAGACATCTCAGATTTTGATATTCAGCTAGAACAGCATGCTGTTGCTATTTCTGAGGAAATTAGTAATAATGCTGCATCTGATAATGCTAAGAAAGAAGAAGAAAAACCAGTAGACACTTGCATAAAAATTGAAGAAGTAGTTCCTACAACTTCTATGGAAATTGCTTTGTATTCTCCTTATATTCCTCCTATAAGTAGCAGGCCTGAGCAGTTGGTTCCACTGTTACCTTTGACGTGGGTTCCCATGGGCAGCGTACTCCCGACCCCCCGAGCTACCCCCAGTTTTGCTGCGTTGCGACCAGGGACACCAACTGCGGGCAGTGATCTAATGCTAGGTAATCCTCATTATGTCTGTGTGTAGTGAGGCTAGCAAGAGTGCTGCTGTGTTCACAGGGACAAAATTTGCGCAAGAAGTGTTCGAGACTTGAGGACGACAATGATTCTCTAGCCATGCAGCTCAAGAAAATGGCAACCAAGGCTAGAAGTACGTGTATTTAATCTACTAACATCCTCAATCAATATATTATATAGACATGAATACTTTATTTAAAATTTGACTGCAGTTTTTGTATATATTTGAAGAATGATGTATTTTGTAATGCTACATTTTAATTACAAAATAAAAATTTACTTCAATTTATAACTGTTAGTATGGTTCTATTTCTTCCAGTTTCTGTCTTCTTGCTAAAAATTATGTCTCCTGAGTTATTTGCATTGCTGAGGATAAAATTTATTATAATTTGTATATTTCTAGTTATTTTCTAACTGAAAGGTCAGCTTTATTAGAATTCTTCTATTCAGAATATCTGCTTCTCTTTGTTCTAAAAAAAAAAAAACAAAACAAAAAAAAAACAAACAAAAAATCACTAACAATTAAAATTAATTTTGTAGTTTTAGATTATTATTAAAATTTAAAGAATGCAGTCAATTTATATTTTATCCAACTGTGACGTAAATATTAATTAAATCTAACAAAAATAATAATATAAAATTTTCTCCACTTTGCTTTTTGCTTGAATCATCTTTCATTTCATTTTTATTTTTCTCATCCAAAAGTGCTGGTTGGCTGCAGTTGCTGATGTGGCCATCTATTTCATGTATCATTACCATCAAACTATTCAACAACCTATTCTTTGGATGATGTCTTTTAAAACACATATTTTTAAATTTCATTATTACCGGTAATCTGCCTAATTTTCATATATCTTTGTTATTTTACATTATGTATGAAAATAAACAGATTTAATTTTTTTTTTTTTTTTAAATTCTGGTATTACATGAGTGCAGTAAATCTTTGTTTTGTGTTGTTTTGGCAACGGTTTGCTGCACTTTCCTTTGACATATATATTTGATCTTTACTACAATATTGCAATGTGTTTGCCAGCAGGTCGCCGGCACAGCCCAAGCCCTGCTAGACTCACTCCAGAGCCAACTCATGAGAAAGATGAAGGAATATCTGATGATGAAGACCCTGCAGAACTGAGGCTTCAACTTGAGCTTAATGAACAAGAATCTTCCGTTCTTAGACGTAAAGTGGAGGAACTCGAGAAAGCAGAGGAGACTGCTAAGAAACAAATGAAGGAACTGCAAGAGAAACTGGCTAACAAAGCTTCAGCAGCAGCACCTTTGTCACCAAGAACTGTTAGAAGTGATTTGAGACCTGCAAGTAGTTCAGCTGCTGTCCTGGAGAAAAAAATAACTGTACGTTATTGTTGTTGTGTGTTGATGACAAAAATAGCAAGGATTGTAAAATATCATCAATTTTCACAGGTACTTGAAGAAGAAGCTTCAGAACTGAGAAAGAAATTAATAGAAAAAGAACGAGAATTTGAGAGAGTTCAGGCAGAACTAGCCATAGCACAGAAAAGATCCAAGAGTAGCATGTCTCGTAGCAGGTGAGAGCATTTTCTCAACTCAAATTAAAACTTTGACCAAACCATGATTCATATGCCTTTGTAAATGATTTAATTCAATAAATTCTTTAATTTCCGTATCCCATGAAATAATTGTAGGCAATTTTGCTGATTACCATATTAAATAAAATTTGGTATGTATAAGTTCCAGTATTCTAAGTAATATTATTTTAGATCTCTGGATGGCTCTGAACAAGCCTTGGATCTGAAACGACAACTGCAAGTAATTGAACAAGAGGCAGCAGTTCTGAGAACACGTACTCAGGAACTGGAGTCAGAAAATGACAAACTTTCTGCAGAAAACAAGAAGTTGTCAGTGAGAGCTGTGTCTAGGAGCAGAACCCCTGCAAGAGATGATGAAAATGCTGCGGAACTCAAAGAAAAAGTCACATCTCTAGAAAAACAATTGACTGACGCCAATAATAAGGTATGTAATTAACGTATTTTAAATTTAGTAATAGTTTAAAATTTAACCTGAATGCCTGATACATAATGTTAGTGTTTTAAATTATTCAATGACCTGATATTGATAAATTACAGATTAATGAAACTAAACAGAAAAAGCCATTGCCTCCTGGAGGAGCTGCTGCTGAGTTGGAGAAAGTAAAGGCGCAAATGAGCAAGCTGGAGAAAGAAAACAACTTGCTGAAGGAAGGAGGTTCAAGGTTGAGAGCTAGAACTCCCAAAAAGCCTACTGACCTCACCACAAAGTTGCAGCTTAAGAAGATGGTGGAGGATTTAGAGAGTGAGGTAGCAGAGTTGTTGGTGGGATTGAAGCAGTCTCAGGATGGTAAACCTGTGACAGCACAGGCACCTGCAGCAGCAACTAAGGTGAGTTTTTTTATTATTAAAAAAGACTGCATTTCTAATCTGAATATTATGTCTTAATGACACTAAAAATATTGTTATAATTAGTAATGCTGTATTTTTCTTTAAATAAAAATTTATTTCCATAGGCTGACCCAGCAGTGGCTAAAGAGTTGGAAGAGGTGAAGAAGGAAAGAGACAAGCTGAAAAAAGATATTGAAAAAGAGAAAAGCACTTATGAGAAGGAGAAAACAAAATCTGAAACTGAATTGAAGCGCCTAACTACTGAGAAAACAAAAGCACAAGAAAACCTCACAAAATTGGAGTCTGAAAATAAAAATTTGAAAGCAGATATTGATAAATTAAAATCTAGTCAAGGTATGGAACCAATAACTTCTAGTTTTTTTATTTATTTTTTTTTTTTTTATTTTTTTTTTTTTATGTAACTCACTTTTTGTCAACACAATTGTATTTAAGGGCAAATGTTTTAAAAAACAAATTTAAGTGCAATAGTTAAAGTTAGCAACTAGTTCAAACATTTTTTTAGTCTTAACTTAAAAATAATAATGGACTTTAACATAAGGTACAGTAAATAATATTATGAAAAGATTTGATACAGAAACACATAGAAAATATGGGGAAAATGAGGGAGGGAGATGGGGAAAGATTGGTGAGCATTAGTTAATAGGAACACTTTCTGTGTGTGTGTGTGTGTGTGATGATACATGTGGTGCACCAGGGGCGGATCCAGGAATTATTTTCGGAGGGGGCTGAGGTCAGATATAGTAGAACCATCTCAAGTCGGGGGGGGGGGGGGGGGGGAATAAGCGCCGCAGTAAATTTTTTTTTGAGAGCCACGCCCCTTTTTGGGTAAAACGCAAAATTAGTATACTTGAAAAAACTGACACCGAAATTTCTGAAACCTCAATTGTATTTTTTTTTATTAAAAAGTAAATTGTAATATTTTTTTATAATAACTTTAGATGACTTATATTTTTGTTATTTATCTTCATATATTTTTTTTAATTCAACTTTTGAACTTTTTTTTTTTATTTTCATCATTTTTTTTTTTTTTTTTTCAAAAAACTATATAAAATATCCGGATTTGTATTTTCACTAAATATATATTGTTAAGTATATTAGGTATTAATATTTAAAGTACACCTTGGTGTTTAATAAATAAATAATATTTAAAGAAAAGAAAAATAAAAAAATTAGGAGGGCCAAGATAGAGAACTTATAAGTTCTCTATCTTGGCCCTCCTAATTTTTTTATTTTTCTTTTCTTTAAATATTATTTATTTATTAAACACCAAGGTGTACTTTAAATATTAATACCTAATATACTTAACAATATATATTTAGTGAAAATACAAATCCGGATATTTTATATAGTTTTTTGAAAAAAAAAAAAAAAAAATGATGAAAATAAAAAAAAAAAGTTCAAAAGTTGAGTATACTCTCTACAGGAAAATTTATTTTATATTAATACTTTAAAATAAAAAACAAACAAACAATGAAATAGTTTTCAGGCATATACAACACTTTTTTGTTTTATAATGTTGATTTTGACAGAAACATAGTAATGGATGTATGCAATTATAGTTATGAAATCTATGGCAAAGTGATGCTTTTATTTTTGTTATATTGTTTATAAAAAACAGGTGTGAAATCTTTTAGCTATAAAAATTTAAAATCAAATGTGTTTTTTTATAATACAGTACATATATGTTTGCAATTTTTGGTCAACAATAAAATTCAAAATTTAAGAAGAAGTTTACTCAAACTGTGTAGCATCTACATACCCACACATATACTTGATATACTTATTAATATATTTAATAAATAAAATATTAACTATATTTAAATAAAATTTTCAAAGAGACTGTTATTTATATTTTAATAACATTTAAAATTAAACTTACTCATTATAGATACCAAAAAATATATATAAAAATATTTTTTCTAATATTTTAAAATTAATAACTATTCGAAATTTGCTACAATCGCCGCGAAATTTTTGAATAATTAAAGCAATATATTTATTAACGTAAAAAATATACCCACCTTTATATTATGTAGGTATTTCAAATTTCTTTGAAATTTCAGAAATTTCGGGGGGGGGGGGGGGGGGCTTAATGCCCCCTTAGCCCCCCCCCCCCCTGTATCCGCCCCTGTGGTGCACTCTATCTTTTAATTTTGGCCTGGGTTAGTAATTATTTTCTCACACACTCAAAGTTCTCCTGTCAGCTAATGCACACCTCCTTCTGTGAAATTATTTCCAATCAAACTATTTCATTGCTAAAAAGATGATTGAATAATCATCAAATCAATCAGTTATAGCAAAGCCAATTTTTCCCAATAAGAAATAATGGGAGTAATAATATGATAAATATATTTGTTTTTTGCAGATGCTGCCAAGAGTGCTAAAGAGGAGATTACTAAACTGCAGGCAGAGTTGGAAGAGGCAAAGGTTGTGGCGTCCGCACTGCACAGAGAACAAGAGGAAAAGACAGCAGAGGACGCCAAGAAAGCAGATGCAGAGAAAACTAAGTTGCAAAAAGAGGTAAATAAAAATATAAATGCTCAGAAGGAGTATTTTTCATATATGATCTGCTATTCTTTAAGGTTGCAGACAAAACAAAGAAATTGACAGAAGCAGAAAAGAAGTTTAAAGAAGCAGATGATAAATTGAAAAAGACTGAGAGAATTCTTAGTGGCAAAAAAGAAAAATTAACCAAGGCTGAAAAAGAGGTAAATGCACAAGGTTTAAGGAGGGGGGGGGGGGGTATGCAGCATTTATATAGGTCATGATGTTTTTATGTTAAGTATTATAATATACTCTTTTGTAGTTCTATAAATAGTTCTTCATTTTCTAAGTGTTTTCTTCTTCAGCTTCTTCTTCTTTATATCTGAAAACTATGAAAATAATGAAAGTACAAATAAATTTAACATACTGGAAACTTCTTGTTGCTAACAGATTTATTATCAATATTGCATTTTATTTTAACATATTTTCTTTGGTTATGATCTCAAATTTCTTATTGTACTGCACTTCATAAATGTATCTTGCATGTAAACTCTTACTAGCTGGAGGCTGAGAGAGAAAAGCTCCGACAAAGTGAAGTGACACAAAAGGAAGTTTCCTCGGGTTGGCTTCGTGAACGTGATGAACTCAAGGCTAATGTAACAGAGTTGACAAGAAAAGCAGACCAGCTGCAAGAGCAACTCAGTGGCAGAGTTAGAGAAGTTGAGGCTTTGGTACGACTCTGGTGTGGGGTTTCAACTGCTTGGTGTGATCACTACAATTTAGTTCCATTTGATCTGCATGTATTTGCATTAATTTTAATTGTATCTGGAAACTACCCCAGATTTCACTATTCTCTATTCTACACCTTTTTTGTTCATATTTTAACACTTTTGCGTCCTGATTAAATAGCACTGGTTTTTAAAATATGATATCAAATTTAGATTTGTAAAATTTATTCATTTATGTGTTATTATAATTATTATTTTTTGCCTTTAAAATAGTTATTTTTTTGCAGCATTGCATGATGTTTAAATCCTGAGGATATTTTATTGTAGAAATAGTATATTCCAATAGAAAGAATTGTGTATTTTTGGATTATGTACTTATGATTTGCATTGTTACAGTTAATATTATTATTATCATAATATTGTTTTAATGTTAAATTCTCTTGCAGGAGGGCAGTCTGGCAAGTGAGCGAGCACGTGTTACTGAGTTGAAGAGTAGTTCCGAGTCCTCCCTTGCAGCCACAAGTGCAGCAGTTGAGAAACAACTGGATGCTGCCCGTGAGGAGCTGGCCACTGCCAAAAGCAGAGCCACTGACCTCTCCGCACAGCTGGAGAAGGCAGAGAAAGCCAAAAGAGCAGCAGATGACAAAGCTCGCAAAGAAATTACTGATCTGCAGGTTAGCAGTATATTTTTTAAATTAAATTATTATTATTTCTACATAGAGTGGGATTCATATTTATATTTAATGTGTTCTTTAGAAACAACTGTCGGATACTGAAACTGACCGATCAGCAAGTATTAAAAAGTTAGAGCTGCAAGTGAAGGAAAAGGAGCAGGAAGTGCGCTCTCTCAATAATCAGCTTAAGACTGCACAACAAGATAGTGGAAGCTCCAACAAACGTGTAGCAGAGATCCAAGATGAGTTTGCAAAGAAAAACAAAAGTAAGTTGTTGCTTTCTGTAGGCCTATTGTTCAAAATATAAATATTAAGATGATATTATTTATTATCAGATATTAGATGCTGATTATACCTAAATAATATGTATTAGAAAATGTAGAATTTTAGTCCAACTATAGGTGCAATATGTAAAAGATAATGTATTTAAAATGTAAATATAAGTATAACCAAAGCTGAGAATACATGTTGGTAATACAATTATAGTTCAGCAATTTAAAATTAATATATTTGTTAGCGGTGCTAATGATAATGTTTGTAAATATTTTTGTTTGAAAGAACTCGAAGAAGAACTTGCTTCTGAGAGGCAGGAGTATGAAGAGCTGACTGCTCGCTATGAGCTGCTTGAGGAAGAGCATGTTGTAACTAAAGCTCAGCTGACAATGGACAGAGACAAAGCTGAGACAGCAGTTGCTTTGGCACAACAAGAACTTGCCACACTTGAGGGAGAACTTCAAACCCTCAGGGAGACATACAACAGTAAGCAGGATTCCTGGATCAAAGAGAAACTGGATATGCAAGTAAGCATAAGGAGGATTTTGGGTATAAAATAATTTTACTCATGATTTTTACTATTAACTTTATTGTATTGATTATAAAGGAACAAGTTGGAGAACTGGAAGAGAAGGTATCTCGGGGTGGAGGAGACGGTTGGAATGTAGAGAAGAACAGGCTCAAGGCTCTCTTAGAAGAGAGAACCTCAGAGCTAGATCAAATAAAGCATGAAGTATACGTCATGAATGATCAAAATACTTACTTGAGGAAAGAGGTGTGTCATGCAAATTTCACTGCTATATGTCAAACTAATACTAACATGTATTTTTCCCTACAGAGTGATGATCTCAGACGTAAACTTGATGATTATGAAAAAGTTTCCAAAATTCAGAGAACTATTACAGCTGATACCACAGCATTGGATAAACAGATCAAAGAGGCTAAAAGCAAGTGAGTTAAGAATCTAATCTTTAAATGTATGCATTTATTTTGTTGAAAGGATGCTATTCAAATAAATGGATTTATATTTTACTCCCCTCACAGAAAATTGCAAAAATAATAATAATAAATAAATAAATAATAAAATAATAATAATAAATATGATATTTTGTGCAAATATATTAATAGGTTGCTGCAAGAGGAAAAGAATCACAAGGCTGAGGTGGCACAGCTGAAGATGCGCTATGACAGCAGAGTGGCCCTCATTAGCGAAGAGCTACAGTCATTGCAGACTCAGGTGGCAAAATTCAAACGAGAACGTGATTCTACCAGACACATGCTTGAAGCAGCTCAAAAGACAATTGGAGAGCTTAGAAATGCAACTGGAGGCAAAACTACACCAACCCACATCAATCCAGAAGATGAGGTAATAATTTTCATTCTGTATTTCAAAATAATGCAATTAATAGTAGAATAATATACTATAGTATTATTGTTGATTCATAAACATCACATTTATATTTATAAGTATTATTCACATGACGCGTAAATTTGACGCACGTCAACACGCGCTACAAAGTTGGAACAATGGGTAAACAAATGGAGCCGTTCACATTACTTTTGATAATTACATGTGAGCGGTTTCATTTGTTTACATTGTTCCAACTTTGTTTATCCATTGATGTGCATCAAATTTACACATCATGTGAATAATACTTTACTGATCAATGAACTTTTAATTTACAATATGAATCAATAGTGCTAATTTTGTTATTTCTAATATTAATATTGTGATAACGTATTTTCAGTCTGAAGAAACCAGAACAAAAATTGCCAGCTTGGAACAACAATTGGGTTGTATGGAGGATGAGCTTTCTGATGCTCGTCTTGAAGCTTCTAAATTAAAAACAGAGCTAGTTTCTGAGCGATCAGCTTGGGAAGTGAAGCTTAGTGAAATGCAGTCAAGACTGAATGAGGTAAGTAATAGAAGGCTGGTGTAGAAGTATAATTATTTTTAACTTTACTTATTTACCTTACAGCTTGAGGAGGATAGGCTTATAAGCACTGGAAGAATGAATAAGATACCTGGTATGAGAACTAGAATGGAGCTTGCATGGCAGAAGGAAAGAGAAGAACAACACAGATTGTTGCAAGAAACTTCCACGTTGGCGCGAGATCTCCGTCAAACCCTCTTTGAGGTATTAAATAATAATAAATAAAAAGGGAAGGGATTAAATTTATTTGTTCTACTTTATAATATGTATTTTAGGTTGAGAGAGAAAGAGACAAAGAGCGTCTAGATGGCAAACGAAAGCTTGATCAACTTAAAAAGAATATGGAGGAAGAAATGGAAGAAAATAGAAAGAAAATCACAGAAGTAAGTAAATTGCATTAAACATTACACCAAGCAGTTTATTGCATTTTTGTTTCTTGAAATACAGATGCAGTATGATTTACTTGAGCTTCGTGATGCCCATGCCAAGCTACGTACAACAAATGAAAAATTGAGAAGAGAACGAGAACGTTGGGATAAAGATCGTGATGAGCAGAGACAACAAACTGCAGCTAGAAAGCGGCAGGAAATTGATGAAGAACGCAAGATTAACTCTCTGCTAGAACAGGTAATGATTTTTAATACTTTTTTTTCCTTCTTCTTATGCTTCTTGGTGAATCAAATATTTTCTTCGCAGTCTTTTCTTCTTTTAGGTGTAGTAGGTAACTTATGCTGATTTTAATATATGTGTGTAATATTTTATAATATATAATCAATCCTTTTAGGTTGAGGAGCTAATGAAACTGGCCCCAGAACTGTTCCCTCAAAGACAGGCAAGTGGTGACTCTTCTTTGTCAATGCCAGTTCCTCCTAAACGTACCAAGGTAAAATGTAGCTAGACACCACAATTCGACCACAAATATACAATGTCATGATAAATTTTTTTTTATTATATTTATTCAGGAGGGCTTATCAGTATCATATTTTTGTTGTACTTAATATTTATTCCACTAATATTTTTATTAGCAACATTATAACTCTCTCTAGCTAAGAGTTATGGTGTCGTTGGTTAATTTTAATAACAATTATTGAGTGCAAAAAAAGTTTTTGAGAACTGGATTTTATGTTGTTAATAAACTTTACCATTATTAACATATCATAACATTTTGGGGAATGCAATGTGATTAAATTAATGTTTTATGTTTTGCATCTTGAAATTAATGTTATAAATGTACTAAAGATTAATTAAAAAAAAAAAAAAAAAAAAAAAAAAAAAAAAACGATTATAATGTGATTTTTCAGGGTCCTAAATCAAGAGAATCTTCTCCAGGGGCTGAAAGAAAGGACTATTCTAGAGGTAAGGTAGAAATGCAAAAATTAAATAATATTGTGGTTATTTGTATTATTATTATTATATTATTATGTATAATTAGGAAATTAAACCATCGCAGTTAATATATACCTATCATATTACACAGCTATAATGTGTAGAAATGCACATTAGGGCTACATGTATTTCTTCACATTATAGTTGTGTAATCATGATAGGTATTTTACTATTAATATTATACATACCTATTACAAATAATAAAAAAAATTAATAATATATAATTATTTTTACAATGAATTTTTTAACGTGTTATATTATATATCAACCACAATAGCTTTTGCTTCATTTATGTATAGGGCCTATTAATAACTTGTTTCTCTCTCTCTCTCTCTCTCTCTTGCTCTCTCTCTTTTCTTCACCTTGTTAGAACCCTCAATGGGTGTGGAAGACAGAAGGTACCACATGCAGTCTACTTTACTGAGACTTACAGATGCCACTAATGAGCTGAGGAAGTACCAAAGAATGGGAGAGGAAGAAAAGGATAGAGAAAGAGCTAGGAGAACTCTTGGTTTTAGAAGGTAGGTGTGATATTAAACCTTTTCACATTATATTTTTGTGTCCAAAACTGCATTTAAAAAATCCCAAATGTAATAAACCTTAATTAAAGTCCAGTTATCATTGTGGTGTGTGTGTTTAGAGCTGCATCAACAGAGGCAGAACCACAGCCAAGTGAAAGCCAAAGCAAAAGAAATACCAAATCTAATGGGTCAAGTTCAAAGAAAGGAGGATTGTTCCGTAAATCACTGTCTTTGGAACAGACAAGTGGAGGAATGGGTCAAGATCAGGTAATATAGGCCTATAAATTTATGTACATAGTTTGTCTTATAGTATTTATTTATTATAATTACTCAAGCAAGGATAATATTTTATATCCTTTTAAATTTAAAGGATTTTTAATTAGCATATCACTATACTGAGATATATTAAAGGCGTAGAACACCTTGAACAAAAAACATGTCTAATATCCTAACATACCCAAATATCAACGTTGATTTGGACGGAATAATTGATTTCTAATTTATTTTACATTCACCAAATGACAGCTGCGGGTTTGTGACGTCACAGCGGGCCTGTTTCCGAGCACGTAGACTAGTGAGCTGTGACATCACAAACCCGCAGCTGCCATTTTGTAAATGGAAAATAAAATAGAAATCAATTACTCCGGACAAATCATCGGTGATATTTAGGTACGATAGAGGACATTGGGCAAGTTTTTCGTTCAAGGTGTTCTACGCCCGTAAGAAAAATAAACTGTTCTTGCTAGCACAGAGATAAAAAACTAACACTATACCTATACTATATTCACTATACTATAAATATTTTGGCATAGACAATTCAAGTAAAAAAACACTCACAAATATTAATAATAGTAATAAAAAATAATAATAAAAAAAAACAAAAAAAAAGTGTTAATATGAGGCACTTTGCTCTGAGTAATAAAGTTACATTTATTTGACAGAACATATGGAAGGGAGATGATGGTGGCAGTATGAGCAGCTTGCAAAGCTTGGAGGCTGGTGCAGAGGCCATGGACTCAAGATTCCTCAGTTTGCAGAGAAGAGATCCAAGTGTTGATAGACTTTCCACAGACTCCACTCAGAGTGAAACTACTGAGAAGAAAAAGAAAAAAGGATTTCTGGGAAAGTTGACACAAAAACTTTCAAAATCAACCCGTAGTGTAGAGGATTCAAGTACAGCAGATTATGTGTTAAATGCAGGAATGCAGGTAAATAATAAATATGTGTTTTGGTTTTGATATATATTGACAAACAAATTTAATGAAAAAAACATCACGGCTAGGATCTATGCACGGCTAGTTCTATGGAAAGGTCAAGGTCTCACATTGCACAGATTTTTACAGTAATAAAAATGGTCATAACTGAGGGCTTTTGTTGTATATTAATGACATTATCAATCAAAGATGAGATTTACTTGAGTACATCTGACAAGGGCGGGTATCCTAATGAGACACGAGATGGAAGCTGCCACCTGGAGGGGTGAATGACCTCCCGACCAAAAGTTACCCTATAAAATATTACGCCCCCATACGCACTTTTACGGCAGTTATTTTATGCAGTTTCCGCCTAGTTTTGATAAAGTTCGAAAAAATATTTTTCGAATTTTCAGACAATTCAATGACCTAAAGTAGGGGTCATATGTAGCGTTGGAGCCCCTGGGAGCCGTAATTATTTTTTTACGGACACAAAAAGTTGATTTTCGAAAACTACGTCATTTTTTACATATAATTTGACCCCTTGAACGTCGAGGTACTAAAATAAAATTTTCATGAAAATTTAGTCCCATTTAATTACATGTAAAACCCATGTTTTACGTTTACGGCCATAACTGCTGTAAAAGTGCGTATGGGGGCGTAATATTTTATAGGGTAACTTTTGGTCGAGAGGTCATTCACCCCTCCAAGTGGCAGCTTCCATCTCGTGTCTCATTAGGATACCCGCCCTTGTGAGTAGTAGTTTAGTTTTGTACTGCCGTGTTATGCTCATCTGGTTTTGGAGTTGGTGGGGAGATGGGGAGTCAGGGACGCAGATAAATGAATCTTAACTAACAGTTTTCATCCTCAAATATAATATATTATAGCCTATGTTATCAGATAATGTTAATTCAGGAAAAATCAAATGTGCAATACTTGGTACATAAAAACATTTGATTTGTTTGATGAAGTGCTAAAAATGACTAGTCATGTGTGCTGTGATCCTGCATCTGAATCAAATTCAAGCCAATTTACCTCTTATGTTTGCCCTCTAACCTGTAATAAATATGAGCTGCTGGCTATATGCATGACATTATATGCATTTAATTTTGATCTGATATATATATATATATATATATAATATCCCTGCCACCTTAAGGTCACCTCCACCCATTTCCCTAATTTTTCTAATTATAATGTACTCTTAATTTTGTGAAATCATAAGGGACCCAGAAAATGGCAATTTCACAAAACTGAAGTTCACAAAATTGAGAGCTTTAACATGACCATGCTTATATTGAAGTGTGCTGCGGACACACTGAGCATTTCACAAAATTGGGTAAAATTAGGTATTATGTATGTCTAATTTATAGCCTATAGGTATAGAGAATGATTTTATTTCAAAGTTATAAGAAACTATAAATGAAATAAATTAATATATTTAAGGACAAAATCATCGCAGTTGTTATATATATATAAATGTTAAAAAAATAAAAATAAAGTACAATAAAAGAAAACATTATGTAGAATTATTAGAACATGTTTAATTGAAAGTTAATGAAATGCAAAGACTCTAATTTATAGGTTATTGGGAAAAAGGACCAGGGATCAAAATTTCTAGAAATTTGATATATTTTCCCAATAAATGTTCAAATTAGAAAATCTTTGCATTCATTAACTTTCAATTTAATGTGGTCTGATCATTCTACGTACTATTTTCTTTTATTGTACATTTATTATTATTATTATTTACATTTCGATGTTGTTGCGAGCAATATGTGTAACTCGTTTTTTGTCACGCGAAGCAAAATGTGTAAGTCGTTATTTGTCACGCGTAGCAATATGTGTAAGTCGTTTTTTTGTCAAGCTAAGCAAAATGTGTAAGTTATTTCCGAACGTTATGTAGATGGTACTCAACTTACACATTTTGCTTCGCGTGACAAAAAACAAGATACACATATTGCTACGCGATACAAAAACCGAATTTTATTGTAATAAATTGTAACTTTTATTATTATTTTTTTTTTCAGGCTGGCTCTATTGGAGGCTCAGGATCTGATATTAGTGTTGATATTTCAACATCTGGAACTGGAAAGAAAGACATCAAGGACAGAATAGCAGGAATGTTCAAAAAAGGGCCTTCTTCACGCAGTTCAAGGTATTTGTGTGGGCCACATATTATATGCTCTTCTATTTATTTTTCTTTTAATTTTTTAAATTATTTTGTATATAGTGTGGAGAGGTCTTCAGTTGATAGAGATGCTCCTCCTGTTGCTGATAGAACAGAGTCATTGCAGAGACCACTTAAAGGTGTCAACGCACTCAGGCCTTCACCAGCTGTGAGTTATAATGTGTAATGATGATTATAGAAAGCAGAAAAAAAATAATGAACATACCATTCAAATAAGCTTTGAACTATAGGGCGTGTGCAAATGATGCCATAATAAATGCGCTTTGATGCCATAATACACAACAAATAACATTGCTTAATAGTATAGGTCCAACGTTTTTTTTTTTTTTTTTTTTTTTTTTTTTTTTTTTTTTTTTTTTTTGCAATTTTCTTTGAAAAATAAGTTGTTTTTTTTGTTATAATTTTTCTCACATACTTGAAAACCTAATTTGGCTTGTTAATAGCATCAATTCTCTCAAAAAAAAAAAAATAATAATAATAAAAAAAAAAAAAAAATAAAAAATAAATAAATAAATAAAAGAAAGAAAGAAAGAAAAGAAATGCTAAGTATTTTTAAACTAGCAAAATGTGCCATTTTCCCATATCAGACCATGTTATTTAGTACTCATACTTATGGCGTTGACTTTAACAAGAATGCAACCACCCTATATACAATTTAAGCTGCTTAGGCCTGCTTCTATTCTTAAATTTTGCTTGGAAATGAAAAACTTATTTCTTTATGTAGGTAACAGTAAAAACTAATAATAATGTCCAATATTTTTCAGAGAAGTGATACCAGCCAGACATCCAGTGCATCACGACCTCTTGTTCCTACTGTTGCTCAACCAAAACCAGCCACTCCTGCGAATTTAACAGCACGTTCACGAGGCTACTTCCGATAAAATTTGTAAAGAAACGTGTTGATTTATATGATAATCCATATGAAAACATTTGTGATACACATTTGTAATTGTAATTTTTTTTCCGTCTTCATATAATATTGTGAAATGTACATAAATTTAACTATGTGAAATGCAAGTATGTTTAATTATATTACTGTAGTGTTCCCCATTTATTAGTTATATTCAAAAATTACACTTATAAAATTAGATAGATTAATTATAACAAGGATTTGCAGTTAAATATGCTACAATAATATGTGTGCGTGAGATTTTATTGTGGTATGTATATATTTGTTTTTTCAAAATGTTTATACCAATTTAAAAATTAAAAAATAATATGATATAATTTAAACACGCAAGCAACAATATATCGTAATATGCATTATTATTCAACTAATTTTTTTTCTCTCTATACAAACCGTTTCGAAATAATATCTAAAAAAAATTATTACTCTATCTAGGTCAATATGTAATTCTTATTTTTGCTTTCAATCGTTGTTAAAACAAACATTAGAAAAACTATTAATTGATGGCATAAAATATACGTGTAGAATATAGGATATATTATATATATTATTATAAAAACAATAAACAATTAATTATATGTAAGAATGTACATTATATTTGCTTTGCATTAAAAAGACCTTTAATTAATTTTTTTGATTTTTGTCTCATTTTTTTTTGTTTTATTGTGTCGTCAGATTTTTTTTCCAAAGGCATTAATTAAAAGGTGCAGGGTGCAGGCTTCCCCCAAAGAGCCCCCTATTTCGAAAACAAAAACCCTTTTGTTATAGTAGACAAATTATCCAACTATAATCATTAATTATCTCGCATAGATATAGATGATAGATATCAGAAGTTCTTAGGGGTATTATACATATATATTTTTCTTTTTTTATATTAAAAATATGAAATCAATTGCTAAAATGTTTTTATTAATTAAGCTATAGATTTTCATGCGCATGAAGTCATATTTAATGCGTTTGCTGGATGCCATATATATTGGAGTACACAGTAATTACAGTGATTGGAGTATATGAATAGCATTGCTCAACATAGGATAAATTCATATTTGGCTATTTTCTTTGATGCATATTCTTATTATATTTTTGCAGTAATTAATTGTTTTAATATTAAAGCACGTCCAGGCACGTTTCGTCTCCGCCCGTTCCGAACAAGTCAAAGAGACCTCTGCTTTGACCTTTTTTTCCCTTTGAAGCAATTAAGTTTTAAGTTGAGTGAAGCAAAGTGAAGTCGTGAAGTTGAGCAAATCCAATCTTCCCGCCCAAAGTTGTGGCTCATTAAAAAAAAAAAATTGAATAACGATTTGTTGTGTTGTAGCAGACGCCGCAATAATGGCAGACAATCGTAAGTACTGTTTTAATCGAAAATTATGAGTAGCATCCTGACATATATTAGTAAGTAAATTTAAAATTAAAGTTCATCAATATTTAGAATATCTTAGAAATGTAATTTTAATGAGAATGGACGGGAAAGTTACAGTTTATTTATTTCTGAATTTGCCGCTCTTGCTAGGTCGATGTCCGACAAGAGGAATAAATTCTTTTGTCTTTATTGCATTATTTACGTAGATTTTGTAGAGTTATTTGAGTTTTAATTTATTTATTATTTGCGTTTTTTTTTATTAAACCCTATATTGAAGTTCTTGCATTCGCTCGAAAGCAATGTTTTGACAATTAACGTGTTGTTGATGCTTGTTTGACACCATTGACTTTTTCAATGCGTAAGCGTCACTAGCTTATATTTTCTTATTTGCATTAATAATTATTAATAAGTAAACTACGTGTTGCCTCATATACATACATACTCTATTTAAAATTGCTGTTAGTATGTGATTAAAGGAACATGTGCCATATTTGTTTCCATATCAAATTTTCAGAGTACGGAGGGTACGGAGCGAGTGCAGGTGGAGCTGCTGGTGCCTATGGTGCTTATGGAGGATACACAGCACCTGCACCTGCTGCTGGAGGCGGTGCACCTGCCTATGGGGGTGCTGGAGGGGGATATGACCAGTCTTCATATGGCCAGCAAGGCTCTTGGGGACAGCCAAACACTCAGAGTCAGCCACCAGCACAGCCTGCTTATGGAAACTTTGCAGCTGCAGGAGATCAGCAATATGGCCAGCAAGGTATAAACAAGGAAATTTTATTCCCCTCTGAATTTATGATAATATCACACTGTGTATGCCTCGCTCTGCATTGGTTCATCCTCTTGGGGTCATTATTTTGGTCAGAGGTCTAGAGAACTTTAACAGAGAAGCGACATCCCCGTGTCTTAGGTAGACCCGCAACACTCATTATGTTAAACTTGGCAACACTGCAGACGAAATTAATTTAAACCCCTTGCACATCCTTGCGGTTTGACGCCATGTTTGTGGTGCCTAATGCATTGTCCAGCATAGGGGAAACGTATCTCATAATTTTTCACTTAAAAAGAGTTAAATGAATGAATTCTCATATTCTTCGAGCTTATTAAAATTAGGAGCTAGAAATAAAACTTTGATTGAGGGTTGAAGCTTCTTTTGCTATTAAAAAACGAAACTGACATTTTTCCTATGCTAGCCTATGTATTCCTTACCAACAAAGTGGCGGCTCTTAAATATGAGTTCAACCGGTCTATAGCGCGCTCTCTGATTGGTTCCTAAAATTGACCATTTCTAGAATCTGATTGGTGCTTCAAAAAGCAACGTTGCCAAGTTAAAACTGTTGAGTGTTGCGGTTTGCCCAGTGGGGGGGCACTTCCTAAGAGAGAGCTTACATGTTCGTGAAAAAAACACTAGTTTCACAGTGATGTGGTATGGTGGCTGGTGGCAGAATGGTCGATTGGGTTGTTGTGACGTCATTTTATATTTGAACAGCCTCATCGACAGTGCTGCCACCATACCACATCACTGATAATCTAATTTTTTGTTCGATTCACCAACGTGTAACGTCCTCTTATGAAAGTGCACCCCCACTCTGCCTAAAACATGGGGATGTCGCTTCTCTTTTAAAGTTATCTACAGAGGTCTCTCGATGAGTGCCACCTAAACTCTGTTCCATATCTAAGTAGATTATTACGCCACCTCCATTTCAAGCAGCATTGCCACATTTCTATTCATACCTATGTATTGTGAGATTTCATTTACAATACAGGTATGCTGAGGTAGGCAACAGTGCGCTAACATTGTTGCCATTTTACACACATGCTCGCCTTGTAAGTGAGGTGTTGAGGTGTAGCAAAGGTAAATTGCAAACACTACTTGAACTAGGGGAGTGGCCTAATAATCTATTTAGATATGGAACAGAGTATAGTTGCAAGAGTTTGAAGAACTGCGTTTGGGAGTTTTTTATGAGGTTCATTAAATTTACATTTTACATATCAGGGGCCCATACCTGTTAAACTCAAGTAAGGCCTTGCATGCTATACTGCTGAACAAGTGAGAGACTTTTATATATCGAGGGCTACCCGGCATTTTGGTACTTCTGCAATCACCGCGGGTGCAATTTTGGCACATGTGTAATATTTGCCACGCTTACAAATGGCACATCTGTACAGGCTAAGCAAATAAAGAAGTTTCAAAGAAGGGGAGCGCGGAGAATACAGATGTGCAAACATTGCACCCACAGAGATTGCAGTAGTACCGAAATGCCACATAGCCCTCGATATTTTGCTGTAGCAATGAGCGAGACTCCCATTTGAAGGCATAGAACAGGTTGAACAAAAAAGTTGTGTAATATCCTAACAAAACTGAAAATAAACATTGATTTGACTGGAGTCGTTGATTTCTAATTTATTTTCCACTCACAAAATAGCGTCAGCAGGCACTGACGTCACAGCTTGCCTGGTCCACGCCAGGCGCACGTGAAACAAGCAAGCTGTGACTTCAGTGCCTGGTTGCGCCATTTTGTGAATGAAAAGTAAATTAGAAATCAATGACTCCTGCCAAATCAACGCTGATTTTCAGTTTTGTTAGGATATTACACAACTTTTTTGTTCTAAGTGTTCTACTCCTTTAAAGCCCTTGTCAACTTACTTTTTTACTATATAGAATACTAGATTGATATTTAGCATACCTTGTTATCCATGAATTAGACACCAACACGTTGAATTTAGATTTATTTTCATTTTGACTGTTATATCACGTGTATCTGACGTCACAATGTACCGCTGCCAATCACAGCCACCTCTCTGGTCACGTGATAAATTTAAGTCCCTCCCTCAAGTTCTTTACCCCTATCACGGCTCCATCTGTACATTGTGACGTCAGATATGTGATATAACAGTCAAAATGAAAATAAATATAAAATCAACGTGGTGGTGTCTATATCATATATAATCAGGATTATAAGGTATGGTAATTATCAATCTAGTATTCTAAATGATAAAAAATTAAGTTGACAAGGGCTTTAAATTACATTGACCCATTGGATACTGGGCACTCCATGTTAAAAAAATTATTTAACCAAGAGTGTGGCACAATATCATATGGTAATTGTACTAGTTATCGACAGGCCGCAGTTATTGTCAGTTTTATTTTTTTTAAATACCTTCTACTAAATTTAGAGCTTTGAAATTTTAGCACAAAAGAGATTCTAAAGCAATCTTTTTTGTTTAAAAATTTCAAACCTCTCAAATGAGTGAAGCGTATTTTTAAAAAGCAGCAAACATCTGCCGATAATTGCGGCAAGCATGCCAATAACTAGTATAATTACCATACATACATATCATGATGCTACAGTTCCTTTCGGGGTTAGCCATCAACCCAGATGTTTTAAGGGGGTAGGTGACCGACTGATATCTCGCAAATTAGAGCGGTTGCAAATAATAATAACACAAAGTAAAGAAGAAATGTGACTTAACAATTTAGTTATGTCAAACATGTGAAAACACGATCAAATATTTAAGTTATTACACTTTAAAGATAACATGTAAATGTGGAAATTTAAATTTGAGCGGGAAATTTTAGTCAAATGAGAATCTTTTTTACAATTAAAAATATGAATAATTTTTTTTTTTGGTATTAAGAAATATATTTTAAATTTACTTGATTTTATTTGAAAATTATGGTATTTGTTTTATTGGAATTAAATCATGTACAAAAAATTATTGGGAAAATATAGTTCTTCTTTTAGCGATTTCCGGTCCAAGTCGGTCCCCCACAGCCTTAAGCCTGATGTAGTGATATCTCTGCCTCTGACTAATACCATTTCAACTCAACATATCAGTTCTTCCAAATAGAAATGTCTTATTAGAGTTTTTTTTTTGTCATGCGCCTATGAGCTCTATGAAAAGAACAGGTAAGATTCAAGGTCGCATCACAAAAAAAAACTACTTTACGACATTTCTATCCGGAAGACCTGATATATAAATTTTTAACTTTGATATTGATTGATAGGTGGTGCATATGGCTCATATGGTCAGCAACAAGGAGGAGGAGGAGGAGGTGGTAGTGGCGGCGGTGGCGGCGGCTCAGGATATGGAAACCAAAGCAGTGGAGGTGGCTACGGAGGGGGTAGCAACTATAGTAGCAACTCAGGAGGGAGTGGATATGGCGGTCAATCATCTGGAGGCGGTGGAAGTTATGGAGGTAAGGGATAAAATTTTCTCTTTTATGCACCTTACAATATGAGATGAACTTAAGTATTCATAATGGAGAAATAGACATGTCCCTTTAACTTTGATTTAAATTCACCAAATATTTATATAGTACAATCAATATTTATTTTGCAAATAATAAAATTCATATGGCTAGTTCCATTATGATGTACTAACAGGGTGGGGGAGGGGGGAAGGGATAAACATAACACCATTGCCTAATTGTAAACTACTGTACTGTGGTAGTCTGGCTAGGGTTCAGAAGACCACTTAATTTTGTTGTGAAAACATTATGTAAGACCTCAAAACTAAACACCACAGTTGCTCTAGAGTTTAAATGTTGTGTCAACTTGTCAGTCTGTTTACATTGCAATAACGCTTAATAACTGGAAGAAACAAATTATAACTGTAAATTCAAATACTTTAACTAATCAACTAACATTAAATTGTGGTTTCATAAATATTTAATTTTCAATGTAAACTGCTTGCAGGCTCATCCAACAGCTATGGTAGTCGAGGCAGTAGTGGAGGTGGCAGTAGCGGAGGTGGTTTCAAGTAAGTAAAGCTTACTTTCACACTTTATTTGCAAAATAGATGAAAATATGACCATGTGGTGCCTTCGTTGTTTGCTAAGATTGAATGTACTACATACACTACTTGCGTATTACAAAATTAATATTATGGTTAAAATCAATGCTATGACAGTAATTCTGTGATTCTGCATATAACACATTTTGTTTCTCTATACCAGTCTGCATTACTCACTAATTGTCTCCCAAATCAGGTAAATAAATTAGCACAAGTGTCTGAAAGAGTGACGGTTGTAGGCAAGCAAAATGTGTTGCTATGATTTCTACAGACACACAGATTTGCAGCGATAGTGTTAAGGTAAAAATATAAAAAGTCAGCAAATTATGCAAGTTGCAAATATCAATAATTAGAATTATTTTTAGTATTTTTAATGTGCCACATGGTCTTGTAATAAAAAATAAGTCAGGTTGGCTACAAATTGGAAAGGCACCTACATAAATAAGTGGATAAAATTTGATAAAAAGTACATTAATGGTCAACATAATTAAAATGAAAGGTCAATTATGCCTATTAGTAAAGGCATAAGATATGTATGTGGTATTATGTGGTTAGTCCTTTTGACAACCAGTAGAAACAACTTTTGTCTCGCCAAGAATTTTAAATATACAGGGAAAGAATTGTTATTATGGTAATGAGTATGTGTTTCTTCAAAGTTAGTTCCAGAGTACAAATTATGTCAACATTCGACTTCTGACATGGTAAAATCCCTGTGATATAGGCTACATAATGTATAGAACTGACTGCCATACATTGGCATTAAGGTTAATTTGTGTTATGTTAATGGTCAACAAATAGATAATAATAATAGGTTGGTATTACTGTCGCCTGGTTAATTTTCTTTTATAAGAAATGTTATAAATATATTAAAAATACGAGGTGAAAAGTTTGGTGATTACTACTAGAAGTGATTCACCATTGTATTAAAATCAATTTTACAGCTAATATTTTGTGGTGGCACATTTTGATTGCATTTTAGTAAACAAATGTTTCTATGGTAATATGTCATATTATAAAGTCAATGTTATTCAAGTACAGGTATAAAATGTCATACCTGGTCCAATATGATCACCACCTTGTAACTGTGTGTAAAATATTTACTTGATAAAGGTGTGTAAACAAAAAATGGAAGGTCTGGTAATTTAAGCAGGTTTCAACTAAGCCATGATGACTTGTGTCTGGCTTATGATGGTCAATTTATAATGTAATGAAAGGCACTTTTCTTAGATAATTGATCCAATCCCAGGTTAATTTTAGCTACATACTTTAAATTAATTAAAAAAATAAACTCTAAATTTTTTTTAATATAGTAACACAAAGACCAAATATTTTATTACTCTTATCCATGCCTAGTAATTATTTTTAAACAAATGGCTGCTCCTTTCAAAGAGGTTTGTTGACAAAACTCTTCTGTCTTTATCAATGAAAATATAAATTTTTACGCTTCTCATTTTAAATGTACACAGATGTTATATATAAAGTTTTGGTTCAATGGCAACCCCCATGAAAACACACACACACTTTAAAGAATAGATGAAAGTCGAACCAATGATTTGAAGTTTATATGAATTATTTGGTCTTTTAAAGTTAATAAGTTAGTCAATTGTGACAAAGTAGGTAGGTCCGTACTAGTTTGACTTGACACATGACAAGACATAAGGTGACTGACAGTTGACAATCTTCAAGAAGGAGTCAAGCCAGCATCGTCTCAACATCATGTCAACAGTGAAACGCCACTCATAGCTCTGTGTTTGTTTTAGCAGTGGCAGCAGGGGTGGTTTTAACAAAGGTAAACGCACAAGCTTATGTAGCCTGTGCTATTTTATCTCTTCACTTAAAAAAAAAAAAAAAAAAAAATCCTTTAAATATGAAAATAATTATACTCTGCTGCTGCCAAAGCAGTGTTGCCGATGTAATTTTTAATATTAACTAAACTTAAATGTGTGGTATATTGCAAGCACTAAATAAGGTAATATATTTTGTCAGTTGCATTGGATTTAATATTTAACTTGATAACTGTTAATACTTGTGATATAAGTTATTTTTAAATTGTTCTGTTTTGGTAAACTATACATACTCGTGTATCAAGTACAAACTTGATTACATTCAATCTAAAAGTAAATTAGAGAATAATTAATTTGTTTGCTTAGTTCCTTAATGTCCATAGCAATTAATTGCAGTATGTATGTGTGTTTGTAGCTAAATTGTATGTTGTATGTTTCAACTACTTTGAAATTTTTAAAATTAAAATATTCAGGGCATGTCAATATATAAATATTTTAAGTCATTTCCAGTTGTAGTTGTCAAAATACAGCAATCTAGCTACATGGTTATAAAAAAAAAATAAAAAAAAAAACAGCAGCAGCATTAGTTTATAGAAGCATAAAAGTGCAGTCTTGATTTTCATATGGATCTATTAATGGGAAATTGATATATTTACTTGATCATATTCAATCAAAGAAGATAACACATTAGAGCTGTGACAAATTATCCGGATAATTTTTTATCCGTTTATCCGGTTTTGAGAAAGTTTGTTATCCGGATAACGGATAATTTTTATCCGGATTTAAAACGGATAATTTTTATCCGGATAAAAAACGGATAATTTTTATCCAGTTTTAAAACGGACAATTTTTATTCGGTTTTAAAACGGATAATTTTTATCCGGATTTAAAACGGACAATTTTTATCCGTTTTACAAACGGATTATTTTTATCCATTTAACAAACAGATAATTTTTATCCGTTTCCCAAACGGATAATTTTTATCTGTTTCAAAAACGAATAATTTTTATCCATTTCACGCAAACGGATGATTTTACCCGTTTCTCAAACAAATGTTTATTCATCCATTTCAGTAACGATAACGTATTATTTCACAAATGGATAATTTATATCAGTTTCTTGCTTCTGAAGTTGAAAATTATTTGATTATGCGTTCCGTAAAAAGAAATAATATGATAATAATTTTTTAAAAATGCGTTCTATAAACAAATTGATAAAAAAAAAAAATTTAAAATCTATTTTAAATATTATTTTAAGAATAAGGGTATACCGACGTCGGCCATTTGACTTAAACTTTTACCGTCAAAACAATCTGAAATTTTACACAATGATACTTCAGCTTGAGACAATTTCAAATATAAAAAAATTTTGGGAAGGTTACCGTGCAAATTAATTTTATATGATTTATTAAAATAAAAAGCCCATAAGGCCTGATGTTAATTTCATTAATTTTTTTTCTTTTTCGGGACGGTCAAACATCTTGAAATTTTAATTACAGCTAGGTGTGACCCTTTAGCTACACAATGACACCAAATTTAGACCCAAAACACTTCTAATTTTTGAGATATAATATCGGTGCCCTACTCCCTTATATTATGTAATATATTTATATATATTTACAAACATATATTCCGGATGTGCCAGCCACGGAAAGAATCAAATATAATACACTGTATAACTCGCCACAGGCCCTGCACAGGCCACAGCACAAAAATGGGGTTTCCCCAAATTAAATCTCCCAAAAAACAGATGGCAAAAACAAAACACAACATCACGCAGCAGCAGCATGCCGTGCTACGCACAGCGTCGCAACGTCGCAAATTGTAATTTATTTCTCGAGTTTCGCATCCTCATAAAGTCAAAGTACGTGCAAAATGCTAATTATTGTGTGCTATCGCTATCTAATAGCAAAGCGACAGTCGCTTTCTATTGTATCAAACAGATTTTTCAATTAATATATGTCAACATTCAGGATAAATCGTTTGATTTTTCATATTTACAATTTACAACGCGTTAATATATGAATTTTTATCCTTTTATGAAACAGAAAAAAATTATCCATTTGTCCGTTTCACAAACATATAATTTGTATCCCTTTATGAAACGGATAAAAAATATCCGTTTGTGAAACGGATAAAGATTATCCGTTTCACAAACGGATAAAAATTATCCGTTTCTAAAACGGATAAAAATTATCCGTTTATCCGGATAATCGGATAAAAAATTATCCGTTTATCCGGCTAAAAATTATCCGGTTTTGCCCAGCTCTATAACACATATTACAAAATATAATTGGAGCAAGCAGATGGTGAGTTACAGTCATAATTTAGCTGAACTTGAATAATGATCAAAGAAGTTTAAAATACATTTTTCCCATTAATGAAGTTCTTTGGAATCATTAGAATGTTCTTTTATTGTTTTTTAACAGTAAAACCTCTAGTTAATAAGATATTGAGGAATGGGTGGGTGGGTCCAGACGTGACGCTACTTCCTAACCAAACCCCATGTCAACATTTGACTGCTAAACAAAGTAGCAGACAACAGAGCATGTGCTCTCTGTCTGGTCTGGTGTGGTATATGAAACAAGAATGGAATAATAAATAAATAAAAAATGGTACAGAAAATATTGTTGAGTATTGGTATTAAAAAGTATGGTATACACAGGTGTATAGTGTTGCCACTTATATTGGTTATGATATAAGGTGTTTATTATTTTTTGTGTTTGATTAAACACAACATTGTGTATGATAACCAGCAACAGTGTTGATAAGTAAATATTGCTAGGCAGGGGTATATTTAGGACACAAAGATTGTCCTGGTTTTATGAAAAAAAGACATGGGGTTTTATGAAGGTGTAACTCAGCAGTCTGTGATTCACTTTTTTTTTTTTTTTTTTTTTTTTTTCCGGTTTTGTTTAACTACAAGTGATTATTGTGTGTCAAAGCTAGTATAGCTTTGTACTGGAACTAAAATGCATGGTAGATAAACAAAAAGAAAAAAAAGGGTACTTTAAATACAAGGTGACAAGTAATTTTAGAGCAACTACTTTTCAATATGAAGATATTAATGATACCTATCATTGCAGGAGGATACGGCAGTGGAGGTGGCAGCCGTGGTACAGATGAACTCACTGTCATGGAAGATACTGTTTTTGTATCAGGAATGAACGAGAATGCAAATGAAATGGATATTCAGCAACATTTTGGCTCCATCGGGATCATTAAGGTATTATTTGTTTATACAAGTTGTAGGAATAAAAAATAATTCAGTTCTTCCGGATAGAAATGTCGTTGTAGAGTTTTTTTGCCATGCGACTATGAGCGCTATGAATAGAACAGGTAAGATTCAAGGTCGCATCACAAAAAAACCTCTACAACGACATTTCTATCCGGAAGACCTGAATTGATGTTATGTTTTACTAAAATTTTAGATTGATAAGCGTACAGGCAAGCCCAAGGTTTGGATTTACAAAGACAAAGTAACTGGAATGTCAAAGGGAGAAGCTACAGTGACCTACGATGATGCAAATGCTGCTCGCTCAGCTATCAACTGGTTTGATGGTAGGTTGTCAATTTGGTTTGTTCTCATGTTTTATATATCTGCTATCATATTTTGTTACCTTGTGTGCAATATTTTTTAGACATTTCTACAATTATATACTGCATCCAAATATTGAAGCTTTTTCATATAAGTCCAAGAATAGATGATGTAGTAGGAATTTTTAGTAATTGAATGTCAATTTATATTCTTTTATCTATTAAGTTACATTTCTTTTCAGGCAAAGACTTTCATGGCACTGTGATTAAGGTGCAAATGGCCACAACAAAGCGAGATTTTAGTGGAGGCCGAGGTCGTGGTCGAGGTGGTGGCGGCGGCAGTGGCGGCAGCGGCGGCAGCGGTGGTGGTGGAGGTATATAAATTATTAAACAAATTAATTTGTCAACAAAGCAAATTATAACGATCACCAAATGTAGGCTTTTTTTTTTTTTTTTTTTTTTTTTTTTTTTTTTTTTTTTTTTTTTTTTTTTTTTTTTTTTTTTTTTTTTTAAGAAAAGGCAAGAAATGAATTCTGAATTTCAAGTAATTTAAAACTTGTAAGTTACCATGTAGATTGTAACTACCACAAATATAAATATACAGAAACGGTTTTCTGGAATATTCATCGTTTAAGTATTCTGGTTTTTATTGTATCGTCACTTGTATATGAAAACCTTGGATTAGACATTCGAGTGTTTTGAAAGTTTGAATCGCTATAATTCAAAAATAAAAATCTCAAAATTTTGAAATTATTTTTGTTGTGCGGCTTATATATACGCTATATCGACGTTGTTGCGAAAAAAAAATGTGTATCTCGTATTTTGTCACACGAAGCAATATGTGTAAGTCGAGCGCCATCTCCATAACATTCGGGAACGACTTACACATTTTGCTTCGCCTGACAAAATACGAGTTACACATTTTTTTCGCAACAACGTCGATATATACAAATATTTGATATTTCAAAATTTTATTGGAAACAGTTCGCTCACAATTCATTAATTAGTAAACTAAAACACAATTTCTGCACTCTTCAAAAAAGTGAAATTAAAATTATTTTTCCCATGCAACTGTAAGCAAAAAAAAAAAAAAAAAAAAAAAAAAAAAAATCTAATTAATATTGTAGAGTTAAGAAACGTTACTTATTCCTAATGCACAGAGTCCGAATAATAAAGGGTGACCATTTAAACTTGAGACCATTTTTGCGCGCCTTAAAATATGCGTAAACGAGAAATCTCGCTTGTTACGTAAATAATAAATAAAACACAAAGCTTGGAAGAAGAAGACGGGGATTTTCAAAGAAGAGAAGAGAGGTAGCTCCTTGCGCTCAGGTGGCTGATAGCAAGCAAGCCAAACACTCCTCGTTCTGCCGTCTACGAACTTTGCTTGTCCGACTCAACCTTTCTCACTATAATTTTTTTTCTTGCTACTCTTGATACTGTAAAATATGCATAGCTTTGATATTATAATGATTTAAAGGCTAAAAGTTATATATTTGTTTATTCGCGTTCATTAATAAAATCAATGATTTTTTTAGTAAAATAAAAACAGTTAAGAAAATGGAGTCAGTGGCAGAGATGGAAAGCGATAGAAAGACATTGAGTTGGGCACCATGAGTCATGTTTGGCTTGCATGGCTTAGCTGGCCAAGCAGCTTACGTGAGCGCGAGGAACTATCTCTTCTTCGTCAAGTTCCGTCTTCTTCTTCAGAGCTTTGTGATTACACAACAAAAATAATTTTTCAATTTTTTTGAACTTTTTATTTTTGAATTATTATGATTCAAACTTCGAAAACACTCAAATGTTTACACTGAGGTTTTCATATCCAAGTGACGGTATATAAATAAAATAATAATTAATCTAACTGGCACTTTTTTTTTTTTTTTTTTTTTATATATATATATGAATAACAAAAAAAAAATGTTTGCTGGGATTTTGACTCTAGTTATTTAAATTTTCAATACTTACTTGCGTAGCTGTAAGTGTAGATAAAATTTTTAAAACTGAGTAATAATTTTCAAGTGCTGAAAACATTTTCATTTCCATCACAAAACACTTGATGGGACTTATATAAATAACGTTAGTTGGTCTCAAAACCCAACTGTAGCTCCGTAGCAGTGATCAGAAAATTTAGATTATGCAACCCGCACAACATTTTCATACTAGTTTTTGCCTGTTAATGACGTCATAAACAGGAATATTCACGCAAATTGCATACTTAACAGTTTTTTTAAGCTCTTTTGTGGGGCTACATTAACATTCTGGTAAAAAATATCATCCGTTTTGAAGATCCCATTTTGTGTTTATTCATTAAAAAGCACATGTTGTTTTATGTGGTCTATGGCTTTAAGTACTGAAGTGCGTATTGAAGATATTTATGCATTATTTTTGGGGCTTTACTTTTCATTTGAAATTTTACATTTCTTGCAATTAAGAATCGGACTTAAATATGTTCATGCTAGTTGCAATTTTGAGTCTTTTCAAATCTGTTAATTATCAAAACTTAATAGCATCATTGATTTAATCTTTTCATGTAAAGGTGGGGGTGGTTTCGGAGGCGGTAGTCGAGGCAGAGGAGGGGGAGGACGAGACGGAGGCAATGATTTCGGAGACCGCAGTGGAAGTGGAGACAGAGGAAGCAGTGGTGAGTATTACCATGCAGTTGCAAGTATTCAAGTATTTATCTCAATGCTTGGTAAAGGGTACATGGTTCTGTAAAATCCAACTTTTTTTGGGGGGGGGGGGGGGGGGGCACTTGTCTTCATTTGAATATATTTTTAGTGTTTATAAATTTTGCTGCTCTAAGTTGATAGAAAATATGCTGCATATTAAGGTTTCAAATAATGAAAGTTATAGGGCTAAAAATAATTAAATATATTATAGGCCTAAATTGTTTGTGGTTTTTATGACATTTGTAAGTTAAAACAAAAAATGGCAACAATGTTTTTTCTTTCTACTTAAAAATTTTGATAATTGATCTGGTGATAAATGCCTCCAATCAAACCAATTTATCATAATTTAGTAGCAAAAAGGTAAATTTAATTTAGCTCTTTGCAACAAAATATCGATGGCTTCACGGAAAACTGAACTATCTATAGTCTACGCGCTAGTGCTGTCGAAATCCGGATAAAATTAAAATCCGGATTTCGGATAAAAAATTATCCGGATCAGTGGATCCGGATTTGGCGGACAAAAAATTATCCGGATATACTGATCCGGATCGATCCGGATCAAAATTATCCGGATCCGTTGATCCGGATCGTGATCCGGATAGAAATTCGGATAACGGATAATTTTTTATCCGGATTTTGAAATCCGGATTTTTTTGACAATACTAATCAGAATATTGCCTTAGTTTTAATATAACCTGTAAAATACCCTAACAAAATGGACCGAGTGGTGTTTGGCACGATAATTAACACAATATGGCAAGCAAAAAAAAAAAAAAAAAAAAAAAAATAATAATAATAATTAATTTAGCAGATCTTTAGTTTAAAAACTTTATAATTTTGATTAGATTAATTACTTGTACGAGTAGCGCGGGGGTACATTGAAAGTAGCGCAAAAGTTGCGATCACCGAAGTTCAGCAACGTCAAGCGTGGTTAATACTTGGATGGGTGAAAGCTGTAAATTAAGCCTTTTTAAAGTATATGCTTGATCGCGGCGCAAGGATCAGGAACGGCTGTAGTGTGCTTCCTAAAATCCACCAATTAAAAATATATTTCGGGGAAATACCAAACAGTGGTAAAAAGTGCAGCCAGTGAACTTAAAGATGTATGATGGAAAGAAGATAATAGCCAGATGTCAAATCTGAAAATATTTGTTGACATTTGTTTTAACCCATGAAAATAATTTTACAACAAAATAAAAATAAAGATTATAAAATATTGAAAATTAAAAGCTATATTGAGAACGATTAAAATTTTGCAAAATACGATGTAAAATAGTCGGGATATTACGCGGGCAAAAACATACACACGCAATCGAAAAAAGCAATTATAAATAATAATTATGTTATTTACAGAGACCCTTATTATTTTTAAATAGATTTTAATTGTATAAATCAATAACTATATTCATAATTTGTAATTAAATTCTTGCTATATTACGCCTATTATCGTAATTATTTCAAATCGTGATCCGGGTCATTGATGTGGATAAAATTAAGTGGATCACGATCCGGATCAATATTATCAGTATATGATGCGGATCAAATTTATCCGGATCGCGATTCAGATCACGATCCGGATCAAAATTATTCGGATCACGATCCGGATCAAAATTATCCGGATCACGATCCGGATCAAAATTATCTGGATCAAAATTATCCGGATCACGATCCGGATCCTGATCCGGATCAAAATTATCCGGATCAAATTATCCGGATCCGTTGATCCGGATCGTGATCCGGATAGAAATTCGAAATGCGGATAAAAAATTATCCGGATTTCGAAATCCGGATTTTTTTCGACAGCACTACTACGCGCGCCTCAAATTTGGAACATCTGCGCTGTCCGCCTCTCCTGACTTTGAAGCATCTCTTACCAGCGCTCCATTACAGATGCTTCAATTTTGGGAGAGGCGGAGAGCTCAGATGTTCCAAATTTGAGGCGCGCGGAGACTATAGATAGTTCAGTTTTCCGCGTAGCCATTGATATATTACTTTGTTTCAAATTTTGATTTTATGTCCCCCCCCCCCCCCCCTCCAGGATACACAAAATAAAACCCTGGCTTTTACTGTGAATTGAAGTGAGCAACCTTATTTGGGTATGAATAACATTATCTAATGTATTGAACTTTATGTTAGGATTTGGTGGTCGAGATGGTGACTGGAAATGTCCTAGCCCAGACTGTGGGAACACCAACTTCGCATGGCGAACTCAATGCAACCGCTGCAGCACATCACGTCCTGATGGTGTTGGAGGAGGAGATGGAGGTGCGTCATATTATTTTATGTTTTTGTAACTTCTCAGAGTAAAGAAAGATTTGAAAATAGCTTCTCATAAAAGTGCATCTCTGTCAATATTACTACTCACCGTAATATTGGCTGGGGTAGAAAGTGTCGTATTGTATACCTGCACAGTATTCTATGATGTCATTGTCTTTTTAGAATTCAAACTCGTAAGCCACTTTAGTTTTTGTTTTAGAAATAAAATAATTATGCTAGGTATTAAAAGAAGTAGAGAGGCATTTTTGTGAGATCCATTCTGTATTTAAATTGTCGTAAATGTTTCAATACTTTCAATTGTGTAAAAATGTTTCAGGTCGCAGTGGAGGTCGAGGGGGAGGTAGAGACCGTGGAAGTCGAGGCGGCGGTCGAGGCGGAGATCGAGGAGGCAGTAGAGGCTTCTCACGAGGAGGAGACCGAGGAGGTCGAAGCAGAGGAGGAGGTGGAGGTGGCCCTATGCGTGGCGGAGGGTATGTCAAACTAATGTTTCAAAATAAAGCAATAATAATAATAAAAAGTAATATTGACACTATTAGGTCTCCAATCGGCCATCAACCAAACCTTTACTTTTTACATAAGTAAATTGTCATCAATATAATTCAGTGTTATTGAGAGCTTTTAATTGATAACCTAAGTATGATAATCTAAAAATGTGTGAAACTAGATTCAATTTATATTGGTATACTTATTTGGTGTTTTGTTTTATTTCAGATATGGTGATAGGGGAAACAGAGATCGCTCAAAGCCTTACTAAAGCCAACAGTAACACCAACTCACATTTTTCAGGACCATTGTCATGTATTTGTCACATCATTAATTACTGTGTGTGTAATGCTCCTATCCAACCTATCAAATTTATAATTTGATCAATATATATATCTTAACTACATTATTGTGCATGTCATTCTTATATTTTTTTTTCTTACACAAGTGTAATAACCTTGATAAAGTAGTGTGTACCCTTAGTCCCTTACTTCAAACCCAAGTAGTAGTTGTAATAACTTTTAATTAACTTTATATGTCAATTTTGAACTTATTTTTCTTTTTATTAAATACATGTAAGGATGTTATTTGTAGAACTTTGTATTATACTTTTTATTTTTTATTTTTTGCAGAAAAAATTGTCATCTCACTAAAAAAAAAAAAAAAAAATCATCTTTTTTTAAACATAAAAGCATTTGTCAAGTTTAATTTGTATTTACAATTAATACAAGTTTGTTTTAATAGAAATATAACAGATTTTTATTTGGAATTCCTTCCTGCGCCATTGAGTATATATTTAGAGGGAGGGGGGATATACGATAGGTTGCCCATGTATGATAATACAATTGACTTTTAATGGAACAGCTTTTAAGGGAGTAGGGGACTATCGTTGGCCATTAGACTCACAATTTTCTTGTCAAAAAAACCTGAAAATTTGCACAATGATACTTCAGCTTGAGACAATTTCAAATCTATAAAAATTTTGGGGGGTCACTGCAAATTAGGCCCAATGTTAATTTCAATAATTTTTTTCTTTTTTTCGGGACGGTCAAAAATCATGAAATTTTTATCACGGCTAGGTGTGACCATTATACACAATGACACCAAATTTAGACCCAAAACATTCTAATTTTTTTAGATATAAGGTCGGTTCCCACAGTAGATGATACAGTAGTCCATCTCCTATACTGAGAATGTCAGATCAATGCGCGCCATTCCGACTGGGTGAAGCGGGCTGAACTACACGCGTAACGTTACTTCAGTTACTTTTAGTTCAGTCCGCTTCACCCAGTCGGAATTATAACGCGTGTTTTGATCTGACATTCCCAGTATAGGAGATGGACTACTGTATCATCTACTGTGGTCGGTTCCCTACTCCCTTAAGTGATTTCATCCATTTCAATGTGCACTCATGTGTATAGTAAGATTATATACAGGGGTAGAAGTGAGGCGGGACATGGCGGGACCTGTCCCGCCATGAGATTTCCAGGCGGGACGAGTCCCACCTAGAAAGATTGGTCCCGGTGACCGTTTTTCTGATAACAATTGATTAACTTTACTACAAAAGATATCAGAACAAGGAAAGAAAAAAAAAAGTATCTGGAAATTTATTACTTTATTTTTCATTATTTTATAAAAATATTATTATTCATTCTGCTTTCTTCTTCTTAATCTACTATACAGTTAACTATATAGTGTAGAATTATTATTATTATTATTAATTTGTTTGTTAATTTTATGATGATGATTTATATTCATTATTCAAGCAAGCAAAAATTAAATACTTTTGATTTTTGATTTTTTTTTTTTTTTGAGAAACTAGCACAATAATATATAATAGTGAAATTAAAACCAGTTTCAATTGAACTAAACTTTAAAAAGACGAAGATAATTTTCTGTATATAGAACCTATCCTATTAATAAAACAGAAAAAAAAAAAAAAAAAAAACTTATTCGATAAAGTTCAAAAGTTTGTTGAGGTGCGATTCGTCATAGGCCTAAAAATCATAATAAGCGGACAGATTCAAGTTTCTCAGCCGGTAGAAATTCGTAAAAAATGATAATTAAACAGCTACTGTATTAGTGTACTTAATTTTGCCCCTAAAAAATTATTCTTTAACGTCTTGCCAATTCAATATAAAATGTAAAAAAAAAAAAAAAAAAAAAAAAAAAAAAAAAAAAAAAAAAAAAAAAAGGAAAGGAAAGGAAAGTGTAGTTTCAAAATAGCATAATAATAAAATTAATAAAGTAATATTTTGAAATAGATTTCACGTCCTTCATAAAAATGTAAAATTGTCAATTTTATTTTTATTAAATTTTGATAAAAGCGACAAAAAAAAAAAAAAAAAAAAAAATAGCTGCATAATATATTTGATTAAAATCTTAGTAATTCATAAAAGAAAAAAGAAAAGTTTAAATATTTTGCCATTTACTATACAACATTATGAGTGTAAACAAAAGTAAGGTGGGTGTTTGGGGTGCTGCGTAGCCCAAAAAGTTTGAGAAGCCTGCCTTAAGAGTAAGGCTATCTGAGTCTTATTACTAGGAATTTTAAAGCCTGTTGGTGGCCTAAACTGTGCTGTGACGAATTGCAGCCCGACATAAAATAATAATAATAATAACACTAAAAATAAAATGTATTACTTTTTTTTTTTTTTTTTTTTTTTTTTTTTTTTTTAATATTGGCATGATTGTTTTCCGGTCACGGGTGGGCCAAATTTTTCTTGTTTTTAAAATAACAGTTTTAGATTCAGCAGAATACGTGCTCTACGCAAAATCTACATGCATATATTTATTTTCCTATTGTTCATTTTTAAGATTTATTCTGAGCTCAATATGAAATGCTACCAGAATATTGCACCATTTTTCAAAGTATTATTAATTTGACCAAAAATTTGATTTGATTTGATTTTTTTTTTTTTTTTACCTTTGTCTTAAAAGAGGAATTTTAACTCTATTTTCAATAAAGAAGTTAAAAATCAATGTAAAATTAAATATTAAAAGTAAAACACTTCGATTTGCTTTTGCACCAATTCGTTTTGTGCATTAATGCAAAAAATATAATTCTTTGAAATTTAAATCAGAATAATCATATAGTATTAAAGTTTTAGGATGAACAGTAGCAAATATAAATGTTCATTATTAATTAAATGTTGGTGTAGCATGGCATTAATCAAGTTACTACAAAATTTTAATTGCAAAATAGTTAAAATTTCAGCATACTATTAAAAAAATTGGGCCTCCGGCGGTAAGGGGGTTCCACCCCCTTAACCCCCTTCAGGGGGGGCTACGCTCCCCCTGACCCCCCCACATGGTGCGAGCGATCCGAACAGGTCCCGCCATGAGAATTAAACCACTTCTACCCCTGATTATATAGTAAGTAGAAAGAGAAGCAAATGTGAGCGAAATCGCTTAAATTTGGCCTCAAAACAGTTGTTCCTTAATTAGTCAATAGATCAGTAGAATAAATGAGTTCTCTTCTTTTGCTAATCTTGCTTGCTGTCTTGCAAGTGTCTAACGTAGAGTACACCACATAGTTCTGTGTTCTGTAGGACTGCTGTGACAGGATGCAAAATTTATAATATATATATATATATATTTTTTTATTTATTTATTAATATATTATTTATTATGATTTAATAATAATGTATTATGAATCCTCTACAAACGGGTGGAAAATTTCTTCATTATTAAATTATTATGTGCTCTACTCTGCTGGCCGGGCTCGCGTGGAGCGGTGTAATTTTAAAATTTTACCACCAAGACAAGATGGCGCTTTCATGAACTGACAATCGTATTACGCAAATCGCCATCGACAAATTTGGATTGCTACTTTGCACTGCACGTGTGACATCTTGTTAGTGATTATTTTCGTTATATCTTAGTAAATTATACTTGCAGCTTGAAATATATATTATATGTCAACATATTAATCATATAATTTTTCGTTGCAGCACTTTCGAAGGTAAGATAGTTAAGTTTTTCTTTATTTTTGATGAAACTTTAGCGACCCATAAAAGCAATGCCGAAACGAAAAATGTGACTGCGCTGCCGGTGTATGCAGTATATGTAGTTAAGTTAATGAAATGCATGTCGTTTGGGTTTGGAGTTTTCACCGAACCCTTTTTGTCTGTTTTGTTTCATTAAAACGAAATTGCTCAATTATTAAAATAAATATTGTTACAAATGTGCATACATAATAATATGACATGTATGCATATATGCATACATATATGTATGTATGTATATGCATAATTATGTATCATACATATTATTATGTACAAACATAATGTTCTATGTTACAGTACCATACATGTATGTATACCATGTATACACACACAAATGTATGTGTATCATACATACACATACATACTCTACATACATATTTTTATAGGTAATGTTTTTACTGATAATGTACGTTGTCCACATATGCACACCGGTCGTGGCGGTCGTATACATACATACATACATACATACATACATACATACCTGTATTATGCATTACAGACATAGAGTACCAGTTAGCCGACTACATTCATCATATAATTCACTTGTCTTGCGAGTGCATTGCATTGCAGTTGCACTAGCTTGGAATGTGTATGTTATTGTATGTATGTATACATACATACATAAAAACATGAGTGTCATCGTCAACATTCAACAAACATTAAATAACATTATATTGGATGATTTTTTGATCAAAATATTTTACCATCCAAAAACTATGTATGTATGTATCAGTGTATGTACAGCTCTGGCCAAAAGTTCCCGAACAATTTGTATAGGCAACCCGTTCTGTTACTGCTCAATGGTCCTCTCGAATACGGGGGCTTTAAGACATACAGTAAAACAAGAAAAAAAAATCGCAATCACACTATAATGCTGTTCGTAAACTCTGTTCTCTGCACCAAAAATGACGATCGCCTATGGTTATTCAAATGGAATGTGCATTTTTTGGTGCAAGAGAACAGGGTTTACAAACGGCATTTATGTTATCTTTATGAGAAAACGCAGCGGCCGCCGCTGCCCCGTTCGGGAACTTTTGTCCAGAGCTGTACATATGTATAGTGCTAAATTTCCAATCATGATTATATCATGTTTCCAATGTTATGAGAAAAACGCGCTGCATTAGAGTGGTAAAATATCACAGTCGTGTGTATATATGAACAATTCATATAGGTACTATACATTTATTAATTATGTATGTATGTATACATGTTTATATGTTGTACTCGTACTTGATTCACTTAAATATATAGAAATCAATAAAATTGAGACGTGTGTCTCTAGGAGTTATGGTGTTTTTTATCTCCTCGTCGTATGTACACTATGGAATGGATCGCATAATATACATCCCTATGTATGTATTATCATATATTACTGTATGCATTATATTATTCATACTACATGTCGTTATACTATTTTTAGTACATGCATTAAAATACATATTTATTTACTCTGTATTATGTGTATCATAATTATGTTGTTTAACAGAAAATTCAGGTTATATCTTCTAAAAAATACGTATAGTTTGTAGGTATTTCCTTGTGACTTTAATTATCTTCTATTTTCATGCACATTTATGATACGTACTTTTTTTTCTTCTTCAATAAATATTTTTAGAATCATTTTGTCATGCATCATATTTTAGTGGTATGATTTTGTATATTTTTGGGCTTCTTTTTATATTTATATACAAATATGAACATTACATGTATGATATAATGTATGTATGTACGATACACATACATATATGTACAGTTTACATTCGCAGTACATAATACATAAAATATATAAATATGTTACTATCATACAGATACATAATTAGGAAAAATTGAGGAAAAAGTTATTGTGTGTATTCTATTATTATTTTTATACAGTATAAATAGTATAATATATTTTTTTACGAATATAAAACTCGATCATGCACGATGATTTAAGCTCTCGCTTGTCTGCTTATTATATTCTTATTATATAATTGTGCTTGATCGCATGATTTCATTATACATAATTATAATATATTATTATTATTATATATATATTATATATATATATATATATATATATATATATATATATATATATATATATATTTATAATACACACACACACAGTACACACAGATATATAATGTTATAGTATAATTATGATCCATATATTATATTATTACAGTGCACATAGACACAGTCCAGTATGTATTATTATTTATGTATGTGCAACATACAGAACATACTGTTACAGTTACATATCGTCAAGTGGAATGACTTTGGCAAAATTTTCAAAACATGTTTGCTCCGTAACTAAAGCTTATAGAATGTGAAAGAAAAACTTAAAAGATATTGCAAAAATGAAGCTTCACTTTAGTTTTTGTTTCATGTTTCTATGAACTTTAGTTAGGGACTAAACCCTTTTTGAAAATTTGGCCAAAGTCACCCCACGTAATGGTTACACTGTATTATTATATAAATATATAAACATACATACACAGTTACACACACACACACGTGCATTCGTGCCTTTGTATGGAATAAAATTTGTATAAAACGTAACTAATTTTAAATGAATTAAATAATTAAAAACGATGCTAAAAGGAAATGAAACACCTTGCGGTTTGTGACAACGGAGTGACTCGAACTTTTATTGATGAAGCGCGGCAAGCAAAGCAAAAGTAGCAGAGCGGTGACCGTGACATCCAAAATGTAACCACGTACATTCACCTCGACATTATCTCGTCCTCTCCTCCGCAATCCTTCAACTAGAGCGAACCACGCTTGCATTTATCCCAATGCAACTACATTGAGTTTCATACGCTTTGATGATTTTCGGTAAAAAGAAATAATAAAATAGATCTATAGGTATTAAAATAGAGTAAGGCATAAAATACTTGGTAAAAACTTAAAACAGTCGGTCTTATTTAAGTTTTAGTTTAGTTTGCTACCATAAATAATATAATTATTATTGTCTCTATCGTGATATATATCATAATATATAAATTTGTTGTATTGTATTTAGTTATTTTATTACTTCGATTTACTTCAAGGATCAAATCATTGAGTTATGTATTTAAGTTTTTTTTTTTTTTTTTTTTTTTTTTTTTTTTTTTTTTTAAGTATAGTAAATTTTTTTAAAACAGGATTACTATATTCATGCAAATAGGGTTAAAATTGCAAAGACAAAAGGAAAAGAAATATAAAATTGAGAAGCATTTTTACTTGAACATTACAACGTTGATGGAATGCGTAATGTTTTCTTAACTTTTAAAACATTAACATAATCTGCGATTTTATAATGCAGCTTTATAATTCAGTTGATTTATACGTGTAATTTTTAAGCAAGGTAAAAAAAAAAATAATAATAATAATAATAATGTAACAAACAGTACTGCAAATTAATTTATATTTATAGAAATAATTTTATACGTAAGATAATAAAAATTACGCTTTTTCAACTGTAGCATTACAAGTAAGAAACGTCAAGTGCTGAGCTAACTAAATAATATAATAATTCCATATTTCCGTTGCCAAGTATTCGCAAGGTAAGCATGAATAAACGAAATCGTGATTTCAATATTGCACAATATTAATTAATACATATGTTAATAAGAATGTTAGTCAATAGTCATAGTCACATAGTCGTATATTTATTGAACTAATTGATATAATTATTTGTGCTGCAGAAGGAATATAATATCATCCTCCTACTATTAATTACTCAAGAGACCGCGAAAAAAACCATAAGGATAACATTGGAAAAGCGTTCGCTCTTGCGATTTTTTTTTTGCGAGCGAATCGCCCAAACCGACATACCGGGAGATCGGGCTCACCGAGGGGCGTCTTTTCGCTAACCGCGTGCCAAGCGCTCCGACGCGAACTTTCGGCGCAAAACGCGAAAAACACGTTTTTTGGACCCTCACGCCAAACTATATTTCGCCCGGGGTTTCGGAGCCACGGGGACCAAACTCGGCCATCGGGCAGTCGACATGTCGGGACGCAACGCCAAGTTGCATTTTTTTCGATTTCGTCTCCGTTCCGGAGATACGGCGCGCCAAACTTTTTTCGCGATTCTGGAAAAACGGAAACGGCGATTGCCGAAAAACCGCCGCGGGGAATCGACCCTCCTTTGGCCAAAAACTGCGCCCGGGGGACCCCTACCGACGACATAGGCGGCGATCGGGGGTCTCGAAGGGCACCGCCAAGATGGCGGTTTTCCCGGTTTTTCGACTTCGGAGCCCTCTGGCGGCGGTTGTATGCGTGCCAGAGCGAAAACGAGGACACATCGCCATAGTAACTCGACCCCGTTCTATCGATTGCACCAATAATCGAAGTCGAAATCGAAGTCGAACCCGGAGAAAAAGCAACCGGAACCAGATTTTCTTATAGGACCGGAAGTCACCTGGCAACCCACAAGACGTGGTTTTGCAAGCCCTACAAAACGTATATCTCGAAATTTTGATGAGACGGTAAAATCGGCCGTTATAAACGAAAAACGGACAAAATGCGGCGCTTACGCATTGTTTAGATAGGGAAACTTCGACGCGCTCGCGATTTTTTTCTACGGGTCCGATGTCTTAGATATTTTGGCTACCCCCCCATAACCGACCACGGCGCACAACTTTGCAACGGTGACCTAAGCGCTGGGTCCCATAGAAACAAGATGGCGGCAATGCGCACGTTTTTTTCGCACTTCCGGTGCTCGCAGCGCGAAAATAAAAAATGAGACTTTACCTGCATATTTTGACGAGAGGAAGACGATGGCGCAATCAGATTTACAAAATTCCGAAAATTGGCGCTTTCGTTTTTTTTTTATAAAAAAATCGCGTTTTTTTGTGTTCAAACGCCCGTAGCAATTCAGGGGTGCGTCGGAGAGCTCTGAAAAAAAAATTTGAGGGAGTTCCGACGAGCCGCGGAACAAGATGGCGCCAACCGTTTGTTTCGCGGTTCATAACTTCGGCGCTTTTTGAAATTTTTTGCGCCCGAAAATGGCGCCACGAAAAATTTTATAGAAACCAAAAAGACGCGCCTTGACGAATCCGACAATCAAACTGCCCTTCGTTTTTTCGAATTTCCCATAGCAAGCGCGCTAGACGCCAAAAACAAAAAAAATTTCGGAAAACGCTCTGACAGCGCCGTTTTCGGCCGAAACGGCCCGAAATTTTTCTCATGCGAGGTAAAATCGCGCGAGGATTCCGAATATCACCGTTTTTTTGCGCTAGCGTGAAAACTGCGCCCGTGAGGATAGTATGAAAATAAAAGGGGGTGATTGACTCAAAAAGCACCATTTTGACACCTTCGGAACGCCGTAGTAATTCAACGGTGCGTCGGAGGTGAAATCTGAGGAAATTCTTATGTCTTTATTTTTTGTGCTCTACAAAATCGCTTCAACACTTTTTTTTGTGACTTCAGAAAATAAGCGTTTTCGAGACGCCGTTTTTTTTAATATCGGCGCTACAAAAAAATGCTTCCAACAAAAAAGACGCGCAATTAAATTTGCAACACTTTTAATGTCAATATAATTTTCGATATTTCCCATAGGCGGCGCGCAAAACGCGAAAAACCAACCAAAAATTTTCAAAGCGGCGCCAAAATTCGGCTATTGTGATTTTTTGCAATCTGACTGCTGGAATCGTGTTTGACACGTGTTTTGAGCTATTTCTGCCATCGGCGACAATTTTTTTGGTTTCAACCCAAAACCAGCGATTCTGCCTATGGTTCGACATTGAAACATAGGATTTCGGCATATTTCGGCAAGTTACAATGCTAGGACGACGAAATTTTATACAAGGTAGTGCTAGGGGCCATTTGACTTCCCGCACCAGAAAAATTCAAAATTTTAAATATCTACTATTTTTTAACGCGCTACGTAAAATTTCGACGCTTTCGGCAATATGTCGGCGCTAAATCGACATAGCATCGATCTGATTGTTGGAGATGGGCGACGACATGAATATTAAAATATGTTTCAGGTTTCATGAACATCGCATTTTTTAAACTCGAGTTATTAAGGAAACATCGATCTTTATTACGACAAGGGCCAAATTACAAAGGGGTTACCCTTGCTTTTTTTCATGAAACAACTTTTTTTCACAAAGTTGTGATCTTAATGTCTATTATGACTAAATCGACCACGCTGATCACGAAAATGGAAACGCCAATTTCCGGGACCTATTACCGGACGAGTTAGGACCCTAAAACCAGCTTTTTCTGTACTTTTTGGATGAAAAACCGGATGTTAATGCTATTTGGAGATGGGTTGGGGTGAATTTGGCCATATGCATATTTCCAGCCATACTTGGGTTACTTTCTATTAAAGTTTCAAAAACATCGCACTGCAATTTTTTTTTTGGCGATTTTTTTTTAATTGGCATATGTATAGTATATGGGTATACTTAAGTGGTGTAATGCAAACCATAATTTTTCTTTCATAGCCTGTGGGAATGTAATGGTCATTTAATGGTCATTATGTTTTGCGGGTTGCCTATTTTTTACGATTTTATATATATTGCATTTTGACTATACATGGAACTACATGGAGTGCGACAAACTTATGTTTTACTAATATTAATTACAAAAACGACCCACAATGCAATATAACGTGCTTAATACATTGTGTCGGGCTCCTACTGTTTGCAATCAAACACATGTACGTGTACAGCGGGTTGCCTATTTTTGGCGACTATTGCAGCATTAACAACAATACTTCTATATATAAGAACATTTAACAGCAATGCGGGCTGCATATCTTACAGGATGATGCAATGAAGGCTGCATAACCCAAAGGGGGCCAAACAGACTACGGACTTGCAAAATTTCATGTTTAACGAAATTTGAAGAGTGAGCGCGGGGGTTCAACAAGTCAAAATTGGTGAACAAACTGGCAACCCAAACGACCTGCGCACCACACCTAAAGTCATACCGACATGCAATTGCAGCAAAACTAAAGTGAAATGCCATGAGCACTCTACGGATTCGAGTGACACTTGATAACCCACTTCCGGCCAGCATACTTCCGGTCCTGCGCAGAACCAAACAAGCAACGTTAGGGCTGCGCACGACACGTTTTTCGATAAAGGGGGAATGGTCTGCCCCCACGCGCATGCGCACTTACATCGGTTGATTTCCAGATTTGCGCAAAAGCACAAAGACCTGCAATTAACGACTGCCGCGTGCGCAAAATCGACGATAGAGTGCCAATGCGTGGTTTCTGGGCCCCACCAACGACTAGCCGCGGGCGGCTGAGCGTCCCACGGGGGACCGGCCCGCCCGCCGTTACTCTAGTACAGATTCTTTAATTTGTCTCTTTATTGGTATTAAATTCATATAAATCTGTTGTCATAGTATTTGTAATAAAATGGTTTAAACAAAATTAAACTATATAGTAAAATGAATTATTGCACAATTTTATAAACTGATATATTTCGTTAAATCGTTTAATTAATTCCGAAATTTTCATAACCGGCATCTTTTTTCTATATTATATATTTATTTTATTATATATATTTCTGAACACAGATTCAAGTTTTTAAGTATAGTACTGTGCATAATTATATTATATACAGATACTTTATACAAAAAATTACTTCCGCGTGTAAATATATATAACATTCACTTTTTTTTCGTTTTCTTTAAGTGAAAATATTAGCATATTGCACCGTAAATTAGAACTATAACTTGAAGTATAATACCCTTTCCAAATTTTTTCTACCTACACACATACATACATATGATTATGAAACTTGCATGTAACATTAATTTTAACACGTTTGTTTTAAATTGTAGTTTTTCAATAGAAAGTGAAAAATGGCTTATAGACGATAATTACAGAGTAGCGTTGCTAGAAGAAGAAAACTAAACAGTAAATTTCATGAAACTCACAAGACTTATGAAACAACGTTATGTTTAGTTGTTATATACCTGCATAAAGAATTGAAACAATTTTAAATTTGAGACTATCATATTTTCTTTCCTTTTATTACCTTATCATATCATTATTCTATATAGTACAAAAGCTTTCTTTCTTTCTTTCTTTCTTTCTTTCTTTCTTTCTTTCTTTCTTTCTTTCTTTCTTTCTTTCTTTCTTTCTTTCTTTCTTTCTTTCTTTCTTTCTTTCTTTCTTTCTTTCTTTCTTTCTTTCTTTCTTTCTTTCTTTCTTTGCCTCCTTCTTTTTCCTTTTTCATTTTCCTTTTTTATTCTTCTTATAAAGTTAATCAAATTGAAGTCAACATCGCACCAATCCATTCCAAAATTTGTAAAAAAAAAAAATAAATAAATAAATAAACAAAATAATAAAAATTTATGAAAACTGTACTAAAACTTTAATGAACTTTTAGCAATATTAATAATAATTAAATTAATAATTTTAAATATCACATGCAATCAGTAAACAAAAACTAGTTATCTGTGTTAGCAGTGATAAAACTAACACGGCTTGCTTCTTATAAACAGTAAAATAAGATCTAAATCTTCTCTTATCATTAGTAAGCAAACAAAAAATTTGGTCTAAATCTTTGATAAGTTTCAAGTTTTTATTATTGATGAGTTTGACTCTCTTTTTTTTTCTCTCTCGTTTTTCTTTCTCTTTGTGGTTAGTAAGTAAATAAAATGAATGTCTTGAACGTTTCTTGATCTGAGGTGCAAGTCTGGAAATTCCAAGCAGGTTATATTAAGGTGAAAGTCGTCTACATTTTTTATAATATATATTTTTTAATTTTATAAAGCAACGGGGAAAAAAAATCATAGCACAATATCAATTTCTCTTTAAAATTGTTCGATACTTTACAATCTTGTTTTAGTCACACAAATATTTTCATTGCGTCAGTTAGATATTGCACACTTTGATTAAAAATTGCCAGAGTATCATCGATTGTGAATCAACTCACCAAACACACAATTTTAATTTAAATGATAGTATATTATGTTAAGAATTGCAGTATATAATATATAGCTATATCACCTACTTGACTTTTAAATATATATATATATATATTATATATACTGTATATATATATAATATATACTGTATATATATATAATATATATGTTTTTTTGTATTTTTTTTCTTTAATACTGTACGCTAAATGTTCTTTTCAAATTTAAATATATTTCTATTATTTTACGACAATAAACTTTTTGTACTACTCTTTTCAAGTATAGAAAGTTTCATAAAATATCACAGAATTGTTTTTAAAAGTATTGATGCAAAACATGAATACACTTTCATGTTCTAATAAATCCATTGATCCACAATTATCTGTGCAAGCTTGGAAATAAACAAATAAAATTTTAACAACAACAATAATAATAATAATAATGCCGCTAATTCGTTTATTTCCGTTGTATAATGTTTTATTCTGATTTGGTACCTTAATTTTACAGATTCGTGTGGAAAGATACTTTTTTTTCTTCAATATTGGTGCATTGAAAGTAAGAGCAGCATCCGGGACGTTCTGTTGAGGTAAGTTTTGTTGAAGTTGAAAGTAGCGCGGGCGGGATGCAAGTAAGATGGCCAGGTAGCCAAAGTTTATTGGCCTGATTAGTTAAGCTGAATATTAAACAAACTGCCCGATTTGTCTACTGCGAAAAAAACAAGAAAAAAAAAAAAAAAAAAAAAAAAAAACTGACATTAACTACCTGTCTCTAGAGAAGACCCAAGGGATGCCAAATAGTAAAAATAAATGTAGATTTCTGGATAAATTTCATATCAATGTCCAGCAAGATGAAATATGTAAGATCAGAGACGTGTGTCCAACTTTGCCATCCATCCAAATATTTTAATTTTCCTAGCTGCCATGGAAGTTTTATTCCTACGGAGAGAGGAGAGAGATTATTACTATTTGAAAAGTCAATTTGATTCCCCAAATAAATTAAAATATTATTTACGATTTTTTTTTTTTGCGTGCCTTTTATTTGTAAAGGCTAGAAAAATAAGCTAAAAAAAGCTAAGAAAAATAGGGTTTCAAAAATAGGTAAATTTCTAGTAATTTCTTTATTTATTCCGTATTTTTGTTGTATTTTGCAAGTGTGATCAGTGCTTCTCTTTTATTCTCCGTCTATTGTTTTATATTTTTTTCCTTCATTTCTTTTTATACTGACATGCGTGTTGATGGATACAGCATGTGCATTTTTTTTTTTTTTTTTTTTTACAAACAATTTAGTACAACTTTTTTTAAAACTTTGTTAAATTACGTGTATTTTTTTTATGTATTAATATATTAATATATATATTAATATATTACAATATTTTTTAAATTGTAAGTTCTATAAGTAAAAAAATTCTAAGAAACTATAAAATGACTTGGCTATTATCAAACAAGGAAAATATTTTAATTATATAACCATATACTATTATAAATGTTGACATTTTGCAAAATTATCGACATTGTTGAGAATAATCATTAAATGTTTGCGTGCATCAAATGTTTTTTATTACTGTCTGTGCAGTGACCATAGAGAACTTGTCATAAGTAATTAGTTCACTTTTTTTTTCTAGTTTAGAAGGTTTCATAACAAAACAATAACCCCCTGACACGTTTTGTCAAAATAATGATAGAAAAATATGACCTGATTTTATGTTATGTAAAGGATGATAACAATTTATTAATGATTACATTTTTTTTTTTGTATTTTGCATTGGCCTTGACAGTGGTCGATATCGATTGTTGCCAGGAAATTTACCGTTCTAATCAAGTGATAAACATTAAACATTGTATGTTATCAAATGTAATTTTTGTCCCAATGGAGCAATTTTGATTGATGAGTTGGAGACTTAAATATAAAGTCGGGTAATATCTGTTGGAGAGCTGACTGGTGTTTGGAGAGAGTGGAAATTTCATAATAATTAAAGAATAAGTTCAGGTAGTAATTAGGAAGACCCATGTTTATTTCCATATTCTAAACAAGTTCAATAAGTATTTTGGTAATTATTGAAAATCTTGATGTGATATTACATTCGGTAACTTTTGCATCATAAGGCACGCATTAAGTTACTGAGCGTAACGTCATATTGCGATTTCCAAAAATACTTCGTGTGAACCAAAAATTGGAAAATTAACATCAATCAATTCAGAACGATGCCCTCTTTCAAAATATGCAATAAAATCACCCCTAAACATTTTTTGATATTCCTCATTCTTGAATGACGACAACCACTTATTTTTAATTGCGTCAACAGAAGAAATCTGGAAGGTAATTTTATTTAAATGACGCTAAAACGTAAGGAGAGCTTTGGTGCCTAACAAAAATGTCATGATTGTAATCTTTCCCTAATCCCTCGTCAAAACAAAATAATACTTACCTAAAATAAAACCTGCAATGCTAACACGGTACGAAAATAATAATCATCATCCTAAAACATTAAAAGCGGTCATTACATAAAGCAGGAATAATAATAAGGGGAAGAAGACAAGGTAGGTATAATATCTCTTGGCCAGATAATATGGTACCGTAATGGATTTTATATTATGATTATACTGTACAGTCGGGCAAGAAAATAAGTTTTTGCAAGCCCTCCACGTGACCCAGGGTCGGCCTGGCCAGGTCCGCTAGTCCGCGATTGCGGACCGGGCCCCCCCGGGCGCGGGCCCTTGCCGTGCCCACAACACTCCAATTAAAAAAAAAAAAAAAAAAAAACTAACAAATGTAAGAAGAAGAAGAAGAAGAAGAAGAAGAAGAAAAAAAAAAAAAAAAAAAAAAGGAGAAGAAGAAGAAGAAGAAGAAAATTAAAAGGACAATTTCAGACTGATAAATTTTCTTTTTATTTCAAAAGACGATAAGAAATTACATCCAATCTTAAAATTCTATCCGCTTTTAATTTTTAAAAAAATTGCACTCCTAGTGAACTCTAGTCTAGTGGTCAATTAGCAATTGTTTTGTTATTGTTCACCTCCTTCATATAATTTGTCCCCCTTTATATTGGTAAAAATAATATAAAAAAAGGTGACTTTTTGATTGAACGGCGGGGAAGAAATGTGACTTGGTGCGGCAAGTGTGTCGGTGTGACAATACTAATTAGTAAAGATAAATTTATAATTAAATTATCGCTCCTAAAAATTTTCTAAACCAGAATATAAACACAATACTAGTGCACTGAAACGTACTCAGTCCGCTAGAAAAGAATTGGATAAGTATGGAAATGATCCTAACAAAGAAAGCTGTCGTTCTCCGCGTTTAAATAAAATAGTTGTTTTTATTCAATTGTATTTTTTAATTTAAGCTTTTTTCGTAACACCATATTTTTCTCCATTATCTTAGCTCATTTAAAAACATTATAATGATTTTATTTGTAGTGTGCATGTCATAAAAATCTCATATACAAAAGTGAAGTATTTTAAGGGAGTAGGGTACCGACCTTATATCTAAAAAAAAATAGAAGTGTTTTGGATCTAAATTTAGTGTCATTGTGTAGCTAAGGGTTACACCTAGCCGTGATAAAAATTTCATGGTGTTTGACCGTCCCGAAAATAAGAAAAAATTTATTGAAATTAACATTGGGCCTTATGGGCTTAATATTTCAAAAAATCGCATATAAAATTAATTTTCACGGTGACCCCACAAAGTTTTTATATATTTGAAATTGTCTCAAGCTGAAGTATCATTGTGCAAAATTTCAGATTGTTTTGACGAGAAAAGTTTGAGTCTAATGGCCAACGTCGGTCCCCTACTCCCTTAAGTAAATTACTAATTAAAAAGGGGCGTGGCCTCAAAAAATTTTGTTTGCGGGCCCTTTTTTAATCTCGCGGACCGGGCCTTTTCCTCCCAGGCCGACCCTGACGTGACCTGTTAACTATATCAAAATAATTTATAAACTAGACATGACCCTTTACAAGTCAAAAAATATTAATGAAGCTGTTATGCTCTCATGAATGAAAATCACGTAAATATGATGTGACATCTTCATTGCATGTCACGATTTTGTGATGCGATTTAGTTACAGAAGTAAGCACCAGGTAGCGGTGTTTTGTGTTTAATTTAAAATATAATATTACTTGATTTTGGTGCTCAACTGGTGCTCAAGTAATAGTGCTTGTTGGTGGTGTGTGGACCATTTTTAATACCCCCTCCCACTTGTACTGTCTGCTCTGCCTGCCTCATCGTGATTGCCTTAGGCGCCGACAGCGCCAGTATTAAAAAAAAAAAAAAAAAATCATAAAACTGCAATTATACAGTATATTTTTACCTGATATATTTTTTATAAATTTTGTATTCCACTTGATGATAAAATTTTTAATCATTATAAATTTATATAAATTACAAGTTTTATTATTATTTTTGTTGTTGATTGTTTAAAAAATTGCATTTAAAAAAAAATAATAATAATAATTAAAAAGTGGTCGCGCATGCGCAAAAGTTGTGGTGTGGGCCACGTGTTTGGTAGCGGCGCAGAGCAGAGAGCCGGCTTTCTGCTGAAAGCACACACAGAGAGCGAGAGAGTCGGACAGAATCACATACGGAGGTGAATAGTGAGGTGTTACATATCGGGGTGTACATTGAATTTCAATTTGGACTTTAAAGAGGACATTCAGTTTTGTCGAAGAAGAAGAAGTTGTTTTTTAATTTATTATTTTTTTTTCTACCCTTTTGTGCTGTCTATGAGGGCGGCAATCATGTATCATGTCATGGTAAGTCACGCCAAGAAACCTTAGAAAAAGGTTAGAAAATTAAAAAAAAAAAAAAAAAAAAAAATTAAAGATTAAAAAAGAAAGGAAAAAAAAAAGTCAAGTAAAAGTTAATTTATTTTAATTGCACGTTAGACTGGTGTAATTTGTGTCTTTTATTCATGATTCAATAAAGTACTTTTAGGTTGCATGCATGCTAATAATTTGTTCAGAAAATATGACATGACAATTTATCATATTGTCTTATTGCACATATTTTTATAATCTATTTAAGTTAATTCTTCCAAATGAACGCATTATTATTGTAAAATAAAATTATATATCGTAGGCAACTTTTAAAATAAGTTTTTTTGAAATTCTTATTCTCAGACTGCCCAATTACAGACTGCAAAAATAGGGAGTATTTCTTTGAATGCATATAATTTTACTTAATTGTTTACAAGTATTGTCAATTTTATTTACAAGTACTTTTTTTTTTTTTTTTTTCAAAGAAAAAAAAATCACTTGTAATGAACTTTCTCAAAACTGGTATGCAGTCAAAGACTAGGCAAAGAAATAGTTTTCTAATTACACACGGGGGTGAGCGTATCTTTTGCTTGAAGCTCAAAATAGAGATATACACACACGTGCGTACGCATACCACGTGCACAACATAGCAACGACGACCAAACTTTTGTTTTTAGATATAGTTACCTCATTCTTATCCTAAAAAACTAGTTATGTTCTTTTGAAAAATAGACAGGTGTTTGCAACTTTGCATGCACATACGTACAGTGTACAGTGTTGCCAGGGTGAAATAGTTATACCTGTATAATATGTGTGGAGAGGAGTAATTTAATATAATTCAGGTCAAAGGGATCAGGTACGAGCGAGGGTTACCGGTAGTATTGTTGTTTAGCTTTATTCCAAGTGAGCGGTCGAACCTGAAAGATTATACGAGAATAAAAAAAAACAAACAATAACTCTATATTTTGTCTGCCAGTTAAGCTATAATATAATACAACATTTAAAGTAAGTACACTTAACATTTTTATATGCGCCCCCCACCCCTTTTTTTTTTTTTTTTTTAATATTTAAATATTTGACAAATGATTAAATTTCCCTACATGCATTATTGTACTATTTTTACCAACATAATTTTTGGAGTGTAAAAGTAGGTAAATTTGATATTTTCATGTCATATTTATCGATACTAATGTAAAGTGTAATATTGTTTTGCAATTGTCACTTAAAAAAAAAATGAAAAAAAAAGAAAAAAAAAAAGATACTAAGCACCATTAACGTTTTTCATGTAAAATTGCTTTTAACATGCTAGAAGCGGAAGGTTTGTATGTCAATTCATGCATACATTTCGATGGGGAAAAAAAAAAAAAAAAGTAATAATAATAAAGCAACAATATTATTTTTCTATACCATGGCATACGTTATGGGATATCCTGTAATATTTACTACAAATTAACATAGAAATATTATAATATTATATCCATCGCTTGCTAACATCATGCTGGCTGTGGCCAATTAACACGAGGAAACAGTTAAATTTGATTAAAATTTGGTTCATGCATAAGTATTTGCATACATTCATCTAACATCGGTCGCTGAAAACGAGTTATTAGTATTATTATGTGTTTTAAATGTGCCTGCATATAATTTTTTTTAAGGAAGGCTTTGTGTAAGACAATAGGTCGTATATGACGTCATAAAAGCGTTCTTTGGCATGCTAAAGTTGTGCTGACGAGATGTTGCAATCAGAGACGCGATTTCCTCTCCGCACGCACTCGCCTACGCATGGGAAACTTAAACTTGACTTTTAAGTTCAGCGCAATTCTTATCGATACACGACCTGTGATTTACCTCTTTAGTGTGCCAGGTGGTCTATGTATTTTATCCCGAGGGGTACACCGTCCAAAATATTGTTGGATAACGGAATATGCATAAGTCAGTTTTCGAATTTCTCGCTCTTGATGAAAGAGAGAAAGGAAGTATGTACTTATAATGTGCCACGGGGAAATAAAAATAACAATCTTTCAGGACTGATTTCTAAAATTTATTGAACAGAAAGGAATACTAATATCGAGAATGTATAATATATCATGTAGTTGTTGCATCTGTGCAGTTGCTAAAGTAAATTCCCAAAATATTTGGCTTTTGGTATGACACTTTCTCCGCAGGGTAGTTTTAGTTAAGAAAGCATCAAGTCACTTATTTACTTATATAGATAAGAATTATTTCATGTATCTGCCAAGGCAATCTTCATCAACCCACTATATTATTTTAAACACTTTGTGACATCTCGATATGGTGTCAATCACTGATACAATATCAATTGTGTTTTCATTTACGATGAACTGTTGCTAGGTTTGAGATTGAAATTAGCATGTTTTTTTTTCCTTCTTCTTTTTCTTTTTTTACGCAGCGGGAGTCTAAAAGAGTAACACGATGTATGCATATTATGTATACATACATACGTATATTTTATTTTCTTCTTCTTTTAACTTCCCTATGTTGGGGAATTCCTTACTCAAAATATAATTCGTCGCCAAATGAGTCGTGGTGATAATACCGTGATATTAATGGTATTCGTGATAATACCGTGATAATTAATAAAGTAAACATTTCAAAAATTTTACTGTACAGATTTCTTGCTTTTGTAATACGATTAAAATGTCTTACTATCTGTTTTTATGTTGCGTAATTTACTATTTATATACACACCGTACTCGCTCAATAAATTATTTTTTTTTAGCATGGCAAAAAGGTTTTTCAAAATTACGTTCAATTTCTAATTTTTATCAATTTTTTTCAAATAAAAAAAGAAAAAAAAATGACAGAAGAAGGTCAGCATAATAACGTGATATGCAAAATTGCTTTTGATAAGAAATTCGTCGCACATACAGTTCTCATTATAGATGTGCGTCTATTGTATAGCACATACCATTTAATTATAAACTTGAATACTTTTTATATCTGATTTTCACAAAAATTAATGATGTTTTGTGAATAATATTACTGATTTAGTTCATGTATAGCGGATGCTATACATACATACATCAAAATGATAATTCTATCAAACATTATTTATTTTTTAATTTTGTAAATAAAAGATAAGTTTGCCTCTCCTTTTTTTTTATCATCGAGTGAGTTGGAATACAGAAATTACACAGAAAAAATAGCATAACAAAAAAATAAGACTTTGACATGAAATTTGTGGGTATCGGAGGATTATATAGAAAAGGAAAAGACTTGCCAAGAAAATCTTTAACTGCGATGCGATGTTGAAAAACAAATCAAACACTTGCCAAAAAAAAAAAAAAAAAAAAAAAAAAAAAAAAAAAAATCCCCTAGGAATATTGCCGCCTTGTTTCATAGCGTACTTATCTTCCCAATAATTGATTTTTTTTCCTATGCTATTGTTAATTAAATAAACATGTCTTCAGCAAGAAATTTTTATTAAAATCATTGAAATTGAAAACGTTCTCGATCTGCTTATACTATACTATAGAAAGCTTCTGTGAGAATATATTTGATTAGAATTAAAATGTAATTTCGTGGCAACATCTGCGCAGAAACTTGGGTGATTTGAATTGATTTCAGCAGCCTGTATATAATACAATTAAGGACTCAGATGGCTCATACTTAATTTTCAAGTTTTTTTTTTTTTTTTTTTTTTTTCTTCTGTTATACACTCTTTTGATTTAAATTTTGAATTAAACATGTAATTATTATTAAACTAATTTGAGATATCATTTGAGATATTTTGAGATAATTTGAAATATGCTTTAATGAAAATAAGAATGTTTTATTATTTATTTTCCAATAATAAATATTCTTACTCGCTATTTTTCTTTATAGATTTCAATAAGCTTTATGCTCTTGCCCTTTTTTTTTTTTTTTTTTTTTTCTTTTCTTTTCTTTTTTCTTTCTCCTGTTGTCTTCTTTAGTAGAATTATTTGCTAAATTTGTCACATCATGGCAGTGTAACGATATCAGTAAGCTACTCAGCACAATTTTAAACGATTTCATGTTTCAATAACACAATCTTTAATTGATTTTTCTTCTTCTTCTGGATTTTTGCTTCTCTCCATTAACAGTTGTCACAGTTTACAAGATGGTTTAGCCATAGTATATAAATATATATTTTGTACTATGGTTTAGCCCATTGCTTTACAGTCACATCACAATTCATAATAGATCTAATACTTTTAGGGACCGGATTTTTAGTTGCAAATGTCTTCTTGCGCCTGCAAGTTTGCTTGCTCCTCGTACCGCACAACAATTTACTAAATATTTTTAAATTTTGGTTCATTCCAGGTATTTTGAGGTAAATTACAGGTAGATAGGAAATATTTTTACAAATTGATAATAAGTTGTGCAGCAGGAAAAGTAACTGCTGTTTTTGCAGGCGCCAGCAGACATTTGCAACTGAAAATCCGGTCCCTAACTGTTATATTATTAGCATATACTTATTACTTAAAAGTATCATACTTTTTTTTATTGTTATTATTTTTTACATAATATTTTGGAGGGCTGATATTTTTAAACATCGTCTTCTGGAGAAAATTTATAAATATCAACATCATTACTAGTTATTTTATAATAATAACGGTAAAAAATTTCTTTTGTAATATTTTGTAAATCTTAAAAAAGAAAGAAAAAACAAAAAAAAAAGTTGCGTAAAAGATTGGAAACGAAAAGCTTACAATTTAGCTGTTTTATGATGAAAATTTTTGAAATTTCTTTAATCATTATTCATTACTATTTCTTATTGTGGCATATTTGTAACATTTTTTTTTTCCGTCTTATTTTATTATTATTTTTTTAGATAAATAAATTTAAATATTTAAAGGCGTAGAACACCTTGAACAAAAAAGTTGTGTAATATCCTAAAAAACCTGAAAATCAACGTTGATTTGTCCGGAATTATTGATTTCTAGTTTATTTTCCACTCACAAAATGTCACTGGCGGTCACTGACGTCACAGCTCGCCCGGCTTACGCGCGCGTAAAACAAGCAAGCTGTGACGTCAGTGACCGCCAGCGGCACTTTGTTAATGGAAAATAAATTAGAAATCAATGACTTCGGACAAATCAACGTTGGTTTCTTAGGTTATTACACAACTTTTTTGCTCAAGGTGTTCTACGCCTTTGATTTTTTTTTTTTTTTTTTTTTTTTCAATACACGTTGCATGAGGTACTTGCCTTTATATTTTTCATCACTATCAAAACACAATTGAATCCAGACAAGGATTTTTACTGTTGTAAAATTTAGAATAAAAAAGCAATCAAAATTATAAGTTTGTTTTAATATAATATTTAACTTATATTTTGTGAATAATTAATAAATACTGCATTATGATTTATATTTAAAAATTAAAACCATATTAGTGCGATGAAATAACCTATTTGTTGAGGTTCATTAATTTATCTGTAAAAACTAAAAAGAAATTGCGTCTTAACGCAAAAATTATCGCAATCTTCACGTGCCCACATGGACTTTGTCTTTCTATGGTCAGCAATTTTTTATATCTAGACATGACTTTATTGCTCCCTTATCGGTTGCCAATTTGATATAATGACCGGGGGGAAAAAAAACACGTACTCATTTTTTTTCTAATATTAATTTGCTAGTTTGTTGAACTTTTTATATACATAATATTATGATATGACAAATAGTATAATGGCACTAGAATTCTTAGAATTTATTTTAAGTTTATTCATCTGGCCTCTCTCTATCTCTCTCGCCACCCCCCCCCCCCTTTTATTTGTCAACTGCTTGTTACAAGTACTAAACTACAATGTAAATTTGAATTTAAAAAAAATATATTTTTATATATATTTTTAACGGTATAGCTGTAGATATTTAAGAATCGTGTGAACTGATCATCGAGTTTGTTGATTTTTTTTTCTTTCTTTCTATTAACATTTTTTAACTTTTAATGGACTTGTTTTGTTTTAATGCAGTGCTGTCGATCATGTCAGTTACACTTACAAAAAACATAATGATCATTTTCTAACGCGTAAAAGTGTTTTTTATAAATTCAATTTTCAAAGAAATATAAAGCACTACTTTTTAAGATGTCTGGCAGCTAGCTTGGCAAAATTACCAAGAAATAGTATGAGTTGTTTTTCTAAGCCCGTTCATAAGAATTAGAAAACTTAACCTATCATTTTTGCGTACTATGCTCAAACCAAGATGTTTTTTCGTATTTTTGTATACAACAAAAAATATTCAACGACTTTTTTTTATTATTATTTTTTATTTTAGTATAATACTGTATGCGTGTGTGTGTGTGTTGATCTTTGTGTTATGTTATTGCATATTTAAACATGAAACTGAAGAAGAAATAAATAGCCACGATTATTTTAAAAAAATTTAATATACCAATCGCATGAAAATAATATTATAATTTCAGTTTTATGGCGGTTGTACGTACTTTGAAGTACTTATCCTATAAAATTTGTAAGTAACTTTTCGAGAAGGTTTGTTCACGCAAGTTTTCGGTGCTCATGAAAAAAACCGGACCTACCTGGTCTTACCTGGCGAACTTTAATAACAATCTCATTCGTGCAACTTTTTTCTTCCTCTTTTTCTTTTTTCTTTCTTTTATTTTTTTTTTCTTTTAAAACAGGTCGTTCTCAACGAAGTTTCGCTTTATTATCCATCCTATACCAAAGAAAGAACAACTTTTTTTTTCTTTTTTTTTTTCACTGAAAACGATTTATGTTGTGTGTGCAATGACTTGACATTTGCTACGAATATCATTATACTTAATTAATGCGTCTATAAAGTAGATTTATAAATACATATAATATAATATGAAATAATAAACCACGCCATGTAAAAAAGTTTGTTGCTATAATTTAGGAGCAATATGTTTTCAAAAGAAATACTTTTTTTCTACTGCTGATGCGGTGACCCTTTCTCGCTATTTTTATAAGTTACTTATTGTCAAATTAACTACAATATAAAGCAAAAAATTATTAAAGAATGATTAGGTTGACAATCCAATGCATTCACCCAAGTTTTTTTTTTTTTTTTTTTTTTTTTATCATTTATGTGTCATATATAGTACACTCGTCCCAGGTTGAAAATTTAGTATTCCAATTTTTAGACAAACTTCTAAATGCTGTTCTTATTAGAAAAATTGGAGAATGCGGAGAATTTTTAGAACAAAAAAGTTCAACGATTACGTTTTACAGTGTATGTTTTACAGTTTGAAGACAAGAAGTAAGAATATTATACTATCATATTTTGTATTTGATAATTAAAATTTTAGAACGCATTCGTTGACTGACACTGACATGTCGCGCTGATAATTTATTCAATATTAATGTTACAAAATAAAGGTGAACAAAGTTGATGTTCTTTTGCAGTGCTTCATTATAATCATGGACACACTACTAGCTTTAGTTATGTAAAATAACACAAATACATCAACATTGAAAGTAAAGTTTTTGTTTTTCTCCTCTTTCTTCTTCTCTGATATATTTAGAACCCACTTCATTAACAAATAACTTTACTTGAACTCCTAATTGTAAACAAACAATGATAATTTAAGGTAAAAACATCCCTGCAAACAGATCAAAACTGTTCTAGCTGGGGCTAAAATCGTGTTTGGTATTTAATTTATATTGCATCGTGTTTTAAAAGCTGGAATATAGGGTGGTTTCATTCATGTTAAAGTCGACGTCATAAGTGAGTACTAAATAACATTGGCTGGTATAGGAAAATGGTACATTTTGCCGGTTTAAAAATACTTTTTGAGAGGTTGAATTAGTACCTCAAGTATGCCAGAAAAATAATAATAAGCAAAAAAATATCTTATTTCCAAAGAAAATAGCCAAAAACTATGTGTGCCCTATACTGAGCAATGTTATTCATTACTCAAGATGAGCATCGAAAAGCACTCAGAATGACGTCATGCGCACACACCCTATAGTACGTTCATAAGCATGATATAAATATCATGTTCATAAGTTATGTAATGTCATATATATAATAAACTATGACAATTGTCATGTTTATACGTACCTACCACCTTTAAATGTTTTTTTTTTCATAAAAATACGAACGACGTTTTTTTTTTTTTTTTTAGAAACTGTTTATTTGCTTGTTTTCTAAATGAATAAAATTTATAGATTAAAATAATAATAATAAATAAACTAACATATTGCGCATATGATGCAAAATGTAAACAAAATAACCGGATGACTGTACGGAATCTTGCAAAAAAAAAAAAATAATAATATTATGTTCTATTAATTATTATATTATTATATATCACGTTCCAAATATAGGTTTCTTTCATTCTTTGTATACTTTTGTTGTGTTTCAAAATAATAATAATTATAAATAATATTGGATAATGGTAGACATATTTATTATTATTTTCGAAAAATCGCAATTAAAATGTATTGTTATATATAGTTTTAAATAAGCGTCAATATGTCTGTCTCGTCATGAGACGAAACGATAAGGAGGGAGGTTTGCGTGTATATAATTATATAAAAAAAAAAAAAAAAAAAAAAAAACTATGAGCCACGTTTTTAGTCTGGGAAGTATGAGTCGCCTCTACTACTTTTTACTTGCTTTGAAGTTGTAAAAATACGCTAAACCACGGATGTTGTCGTAGCAGCATTATAATATTATATATAAACACAGACAATAAAATCTGCATGACAAGTGCATGCGTGACATACCAAACAAAATTAATTAAGTTGTAAAAAAAAAAAAAATCAATTATAATCAATCAAGGTTATTTCTATAATACTTTATACTAATATTTTTGTAAATGTGGGTACTAAAATTAATGTTGTGAGCCCGTATGTGATATTATAGGTAAGAGCAACAATGGATTTTTTAAATTCTCTATCATGTATCTTTACCAATATATATATACTGTAGTTACATAAATTTCTATGAAACTAAATTATCGTCATCCTAACAACTTTCTTTTTTTTTTTTTTTTTTTCTTTTTTTTTTTTTTCTTTCTCTTTTTTTTTTGTTATTATAATTTTCGTTTAAAGAGGAAGTTCAGGGGTTACAGCATGGCTTCTTCAATTTTAGATGATAAGAACTGTTCATATACTCACATATGATGACCCAAAGCCATTCCTTAGCCCCATGATAGCCCCTTAAACTTACGTTCATCCTGCGAGATATGCAACCCGCTACAACATTATCTATAGTAAAGCCGTAACTATGACGTAAAAGATACGGGAAGGGTTGCATATCTCGCAGGATGATCACGAGTTTGCGGGACTATGGAAGGGGTTTGGGTCCTTATATGCGAGTTTATGAACAGTTCTTCTCATTATCTAAAATTGAAGAAGGCATCTTGTAACCCCTGAACCTACTCTTTAATGTAAGTTTTCATGGCTTGTATAAAAACACCAACAGACCAGTTTTTAATTTAGTACTAGTGTAGTTGAATTGTCACCCCCTTGTTGCTAAGTGAGGTTCGATGGTCTCGGTCCTTCTTTCCGTGCCATGCCCAGTGATTGGTGGGTGGGTGAGGCTGCAAGGTAGCCGCCGTTCTCCACTATGAGAGCAACATTCCTGCGACGCTGCTTGCTTTCTTGCTGGCTTTGCTGGCTACCAGTAATCACGATTAACTAGCTCACCAAACTGCTTCGTACATTATTTTGTACGCTTATTTATTTATTAAAATTCATCGTCATTGTCGTATAAAATTTGTATAAAATCTTCTATTTTATTATTATTATTATCATTATTATTGTTTTCATAAATTGTGCATATACCCACCCCTATTCCTTCATATATAATTAAGGTAAATTCTATTGGCTTAAGATTCCTATGCTAATTTTAGCTATACTATCGTGGTATGAATACTTCATGTACTATATAATGTTAGTAGCATTACCCTCAAATACATGACAAATGTGATCCACGCCTTGATCTGTTTTCATCACTCACTGCTTAATTAAATTCATTAAGTTTGTCTGGAATATAAACATATAAATTTAATGAAATTTTAAATAAATTAAAGCAAATAAAATGTTCCATATTTAATTAATTCGCTACTGGAACATTTTCCACCTTCATGGAAAATTCAGGTTATAAATTGCGTCACTTTAATAGTGTAATTGTGAATGTCAAGGAATCAAAGAGATATCTGTATTATTTATTTGAGGTCATCAGAAGGGTCAGGTCAGTTGGTGTGAGGTACATAGGCGTTTCCTTGCCAGGTGTGCACCTCTCACGCCCACTTTCCTCTTCTTGGCGTTTTAAAACATTGCTGGTCATTTGATATCCATGGGTGGGAACGTTCAATGCATACAAATAAAATTGCTAAACAGAACATGTTTTCAAGCATTTCGTTAGCTTATTTCTTCTTCTGTCGATTAAGTTTCTGTAAAAAGAAAAAAAAAAAAAAAAAAAAAGTTATGAAGTCCGTTGAGACCCTTTTTCAGTGTTGGATTATTGTTATTGAAATATTGTTTATTAATTTACTTTAGCACCATGTGGATATTATTTAAAAAATATATATATTCTATTTAATTTTTTTGAAATTTATTGCCAATAAATTTATTATTTTGGATGTCGGACCTTTTGTGTGTGTGGCTAGAAGTAAAATTTGTTTGAGACGAACAGTAACCACGATAAATTACATTGAGGATTGGCAAGAAAAGGTCAGAGAAATGCAACTTTGTATCATTTCAATGGTCAAAGGTCACTTAATTATGTCAGCTTTGCAGTTTGTCTTGACCATGTCAGCACTAATCTCGTTGGCCGCACTCCCGCGTAAACTGTTCTGCAAATTCAACACTTTATATATAATATATATTATATAATATATAGCACAAGTCGCGTTACATGCGCTAATGGTATTGGTGACAAGAAAATGTATCCACGCTTGTAAGATTTACTAAAAATGTGGACCATGGACTTTTTAATCACGAATATGTGTGTGTGTGATATATATATATATATATATATATATATATATATATATATATATATATATTATATATCTATTATATGGTAGAGATATATAGCATGGTTCACAAATATTGCATTATATTATAGGTGTGTAATATATTATGTATATTTATATATATATTATGTATATAATATATAGATGTATTTTGAAAAAGAAAACCATTCAGTGAATAAACGATAAATTTTTTTTTCATTCTTCTTCTTTCTTTATATATATATATATATATATATATATATATATATATATATATATATATATATATATATATATATATATATATATATATATATATATATATATATATATATATATATATATATATTATAATAAATGTACTCATTGCAAATACGTAATTATAATAATGCGCTGCTGTGAATTCATGACAAGACTTATTTCTTGTCTTCACTTTGCCCGTTCATTTCATACACAACTATATAAATATTAATACTATTATGCACTGCTTAATATAGTTCGGCATCTTTTGATAAAATTATTATAATTACACAAATTTAGCACGCTTTCATTATGTTGCTCATAAAACCAGAACAAAACAAAGCGTTATGCTATTGTATAATTTTATGAAAATAATTTAATAAGTAAACGAGTCTGTCTCTGTATAGACATTGCATTTAAAATAAGAGAAAATGTTATGCGCGAATTTTATATATAAAGAGAAGCGAGTGAACATTGAGAAGGGGTTGTTGATGAAGGGCAGTGCACGTCTGTGACCTCGACCTTGCCGTCTGTGTTGCAGTAGCACCGAATGACGTCACAGACACACACCCTATCCCATCCTCCCTTACTCTCTGTAGTGCGGCAGCCCTGCCCTGCCTGTATCGATCTCGTTTTTGTATAATAATTCAGTCGTCACATGGTGGCGCCGAGTTCTAGGCCGCAATTTTCATTGCACACTATCATGTAAGTATCTCTTTACAAATAATTAATAAACATTACTATCCTTCCTTAATGTATTCGATATTATGCATCTCATTCTTATGTTATTATGAATGCATAACACTTGCGCTTTGTATTACGTATTTTATCACGTGAGAAAATAAAATAGAGGGTGTGGCAATATCTACACTTTCAAGTATTTAAAAAAAATTATACATTTATAAATATTTGAGGTTAAAATGGTCGATGGAGTTTTTTTTTTAATTGTATGTTTTATTCATGTTGATATCGTATTAAATGCAATTGTTACGTAACTATTACGTTTAAGGTTGAAAATGAAACACGTGCCATGTAAATTGGATAGTATTTATTGAAAAGCCGGCCGGTATTCAAGGGAGTGTCTATGCTACTTTTCACAATTATTAATCACGACGTAAATAATTAAATTTGAAATTATTACAATGCATGACTTGCTAGAATAGTGGTATTTACCTTTTAGAATCATTAAAGTTATTGGTACTTGCTCTAAAATATTTTCTTACAGCACGCATTTATTAATGAATCTGTTTTCATGGATAGAATAGTAAGTTTGAAAAATAATTGAATTCTTTGAGTACAGTCCTGATAGTTTCTTAATTTAAGCTTCATAAATATATAAAATAATATGTAGGTTTTTATTGAAGACTATTTTATAATTGTATATGGACGAGAAAAACTTTTTTCCTTTATGAATTTACTATTATTTTAAAATTTCGAGACAAATAAAGGTAATCTCACCTTTTGTTTTACCAATTTTACCATGTGAGTATTACGTTCTACGCGACGCTCTTAGAATAGACTGAAAAACATAATTATATGAATGTAAAATTAAACGCTGAATCACCACTAAATACAAATGTCTTGTGTCAGTGTGTATGTACATATATTTCTTAGTTACTATAAAAGGACTATTTTATGTTGCTGTGGAACTAATGTTCCCGTCTGTCAGAGGAGGAACAAAAAAATATGAGTGCCATGGCTACCTGGTCCATTATCCCTATGCGAAACGTGGTATTATAATGTAGCGGGCGGCGCGAGAGAGGACCGCGGCGGTGCGCGGGTGATTGACCCTCTCGGAGAGAGAGAGAGAGAGAGAGAAGGTGTACTGGTTGCCAGAGCAGATCAAGCTGACGTCATCCCACGAACTTTGAAATGATAATGTTGCTTTATCCTCAACAATCTATTCTGCTTACTTTTTTTTTTTTTTTTTAAATAAACAAATTACTTTAATACATGTTCAGAAATAAATTTTAGTATTTTAGTTCACAGCGGTATGTGCACAATACAATGCAGAACTCTGTAAATATTAGCAATTAATAAATTTTTGTTTGAAAGGATCACAAATAAATAAGTATTCATAAATATTGGAATTTTCCTATTATTAATTTTGCCAGTCATAAATAATTTTTTATCTACATTTTAATACAGAAAACTATTTTACTAATACATTATCCTATATATTAATAATTATACATATTAATCATATTATCGTAATTCGACAGTAATGTAGAAAAATGCGTGCTCTTAGAATAACAATATAAATATATTTTGAACACTTTTTATGTTTCTTTTTGTTCCAAAGTGCCATGTGATTGATTTTTTTTCTTTTCCTTTTTAACATGATTGAAGTTCCTCTCCCTCTCATATTTTTTTGCTCTTTAAAGTTTGCGTGGTCAAGTATGAAATGAGAAGTTGGTAGGTCATAATAAAAAACTCGTGCAAAATTGAGATAAAGATGAGCCACTTTTCTCTCCCATTTGCTCTTGCACACTCAATAAATCCATCTTATTTGGAAGCTGCTGCGGCTCAACGATAATCTATATTATTTATTACATTTTTGTACATTTGAACAACAACAATAAAAATACTGGTTGTGTATAATGCAATTAAAATTACTATCATTTTGTGTGTGTGTGTGTGTGTGTGTGTGTGAGTATATTATATATATATATATATATATATATATATATATTATATATATATATATTATATATATATATATATATATATATATTATATATATATATATATATATATATATATATATATATATATATATATATATATATGTATGTATATATATATATATATATATATATATTTAATGTATATAATAACATGATTACTATACGAGTAATTATTAATTTTTAAGTGATAAATTAATGCAAGAAGTTACGGTTATGTATATAATGGTTCTTAAGTGTAATTGAGTTAAAGATAAGAGACCTTGGTTCAATTCCCGCCTCCTAGTCACGAGGCTGTATGGGTCTTTGCATTTATAAGCTCAATGTACTGTACTATATTTTTCATACTAGCTAGGTAGTACTGAGGAATTTCCGTAGCTCAATTATTGCCTTATTGTCTCCCTCTCTCTCGCACAGACACTATTTTTTTATTAAAAAAAAAAAAAAAAAAAAAAAATCACCAAGTACCACATCTATTATTTTGTTTCATGATAAGTATACTAATTTATACATTGTGTATCTAAAATTGACATTAGGCTCAATATTTTATTATAAAATTGTTCTCACCGTGGCAAATTTTTATTTAAATTAACATGTAAACATGCAACTTTATATTCTACAATTTAAGTTGTAAAATTGCTTTAAGTTAAAAATCTTCTCCATTTTTTCCCTCATGCAATGCAACGTGGACGTAACATTACAATCGTGTAGTTTTCTGGCAAGCATTGATGTCCTACACCGTACACAAACGTAATGTCTGGAAATTACCTTGCTTGGTGTAGCACCAACAAAGCAACTAAACGCTCAGGAAAAAGTGCTTTGTAAAGTATAACGTTAACCATAATAATTCAATGTGGTAAAACAAATAATAATATATCAAATCAAGGCAAGTCTGCTGCAAGCAAAACGTTTATATATTTTATGTGCCCGATTTTCTTGTTGAACACAAGACGATTGAAATAAGTACAGTATTTACTTACGTGTAAATACACAACATTATTTTCCGTTTTCATGCTTTTTGCGATCACAAATAAAACACTCGAAAAAGAAATTTTATTTGAATGTTGGCCAGTAATTCCAGGACGTTATTGAATTCTAAAAAGGAAGTCAGTCACGCCTCGGCAACCCTCCCTGATCAGTAGCCCGCTCTTACACGGAGAAAATTGAACAATTATACTTTGTTGAAAAATTACATCTTGTGTTTTTTTAACTCGACAGTACGATTATACTTCTTTGTCAAAATCATCGAGTATAACAATAACCATTTAAATTATCTATATTTCATACATTTAACATAATAACGTGAGAAAAAATGTGACAACAATTTGAGAAAAAATTAAGAAGTGAGAATCCTAGGAACTTTGCTTTGTCAAAAATGATGCAAATGGAAATATTGAAATGGACCAGAACTGTCGTATAGATCAAAGTTTACCATAATTGCATTACTGTTGGTCAGATATATATATATTATATATATATATATATATATATATATATATATTATATATTATATATTATATATATGATAGCAGGGGTAATTTGGTGTTCGGTGTTCTTTGCTATTTTGCAACTGTCAAGATGTATGTGATGAGCTGATGAGTACGTCTATTGGGATTCTCTGAATCTGTCGAGGCGACAATACGTTGTTTTAGCTTGATTTAATTAACTTCTCACAAGAATTAACAATCTGTATAGTTACAGTACGTCAAATTTTTTTTTTTTTTCATAATAAAGTAATAATAAGTAATTCATAATAAAGTTATAAATTTTGTTGGATTTTACTAATTTCCCTCACAAGTTAAACGAGGAGGAGAGAAGGAGCTGACTAATTCTAGTTTGATTATTGTTAATGAATGATTGTGTTGGTGGCGACGGTGATTGGCAAGGGCTGGGATGGATATTATAGAGTGCTGCTTTGCCACGCAGTATAAAACACACCTGTGTGATCTGGAGCAGGTTTTCTCTCCCGCGGGCTTAGGAGGGGCGTCTCTCTTTCTCCTCTCCGCAAGGCTTGTATGTATGCGAGGATGGGTGTGGTCCCTCTATCAATGACCGCGGACCGGACCTAAACTCCGCACCATGCCATGCAGGGTACATTCATAGGGAAAATAAATTGCATTTTACGTTATATAGCACAAAATGTTTAATTGTATGATAAAAAATATATTATTAGACCCGTTACGCTAATTGTATTAAAATGTGAAATGCAAATTTATATTTTGAAATTAATTTTATTTTGAGTAGTTTCGATCTCAGCTTGTGCAATAATGCAGATTTCTAAATGCAATAATGTGTAATTACGAAAGTTGAAATTATTATTATTTTAAGGTGGAGCATTGAAATTATTCTGGCAAATTTCATAAAAATATCTTTTGTTTAATAAAATTCATTACAGTTACTCAAGTGGAAAAATTAAATTCCCTACGTATAGTGTTTTCGACATCAATGAAATTTCTTCGATTATTATTATTATTATTTTACGAGAGGTAGGTTAACATGCAATTTTTACCCCCACTCCACCCCTCAAAATTGAACGTGTCCACGCTTTCTCAAATTATAAAGCGCGCGTGTTTGATTACATTATGAGATTTTTGTGTACGGGGACGGGGCACGTGGCAAATAAGCTTAAGGTGTGATAAATAATAGCGTGTGAAATCGTTAATTTCTGCCAACGTGTTTTTAAATCTATACATAATTAATTTTTCCAGGCTTACAAAGAAATCACTTTAAAAAGTTAAGTTTTCCATTATTTGAAGCTGTATTCTATTAATAATATTTATTATTATTATTTTACAATAATGGAAAAGTTTAAATTATTTAATTTTTTTTTATATAATTTAGTTATAATTACTGTGTGATTTTGCTGCATGTATAAAATTTTAAATGTTATATTTTTACTTAATTATCGCGTAAAAAATGGCGTGCTATTTTGTCTGTTTGGTCGTAAATATTTTTATGTGACATTCTTATCAATTAAATTTCCGCCTTTTCACTAACTACGTAATGAAAACGTGAGTATCATCAAAGTAATCAAATGCGTACAAATTTACGTTATTTCAGTATTGTCATGGTAAATTAAAAACGGTGTCACAAAATTTTGTCATGTATGCGGGGACTATGGGACATGTTTTAGTTAGAAATTTAGTAACATTCCTCCTTTAAGTTTTTTCTTTTTTTTTTTTTTTTTTTTTTTTTCATGCAAAGCAAGTTTTTTTAATGTGAAATAAATTTGATTCTTTGCATCGTAATTAAAATCTATTAAATTTCTGTGCAATCAAATAAATTGCATTGTGCAAATAAATATTGCTTTGTGTGAATATAGGGCATTATACTTAATTATTTAATTAATCTAATTAATTTCGCACAACGAAATATATTTTTGCCCCCTTTGTTTTTTTATTTATTATTATTATTATTTTTTTTTTTTTCATTCTTAAATTTTAATAGTTCTTCATTTATGGCTTTTGATGGGTACTAATAGACTGTTTCTAGGCAAATTTGTTGTTATTCGAGTTCTTGCTATGTGAGATTTCTTGATAATATTGAGTGAAATTTTCGCCGCGATTTTAAAAGATCGTTGCATTAAGTATTCGACGGCGAGGACAAGACGAGTTTAGTGTAAAGTTAGTAGTTCGGACGGACAAGGTCAGTTAGTTGAGTTCGGTGTCCCGGGTATAACGCCCAAAATGAATGCCACCCACCTGCCGTGCATCTCACCACGCCCATCCTCCCGTGGTCCTTAGTATTAAAAATATTATATAATATTTGTTCTATAATGTATCAACTCAAGCAATAACTACGTAATTTTGCAAATACATTAGACGTTATGTAACACCTCGCGGCGCATATGTTCAATTTTACTAATCTTATATTATTATACAAATATTTTTCTTCCAGTGGAGTTTGATTGGTAATTTATTAAGTATATATTGCGAGTCAAGGAATTATATTCAACGACCTAATACAATTTTTGAGAGATTCATGCTAAAATTCAATATTTGTGCACTAAGATATTCGTGCGTCGAATTATTTTAGGTTCTCGTGCGTGCAAGCGTGCATTTTGCACAGACAAATAAATACTTAATAATTATACTATAATTCCAATTTTATCAATAGTTGTTCATGTCATGACAATATAATTTATGCTTTATTAAGTAATAATTTTTCTACACAGCATAACAGATAATATGTTGTACAGCATAAACATATTTATGATTTTCAAAAATAGCAACATTCATGATAAATGACATAAATGCAGCCTAAATTATGCAATTTGTTGTATACGTGTGTGACAGAAATTGGCCTCGTGGTATATTTCGACCATAACATTAATTCCCTGTAATTAAAATCAAAAACTTATATTATTATTATGTATTTTTAAAAAGCATTGCTAGGGTGTGTAATAATAATAATTATCTACTTTTATTACGCGAAATCAGGTTACAAACCTGTCAATTTAACCCAATTGTTACAGTCAGTAGTCAGTTACAAATTTTAATTTTAAACAAACAATAAGTTCATTATGCTAATAATTTCATATTATTTTTAAAGAAAATTACATTGAAATTTTAGATTTTCATAATATTAAATAATATTGAAACATTTGTTTGTTTGCTTTGTTTTGTATCATTAAAGTGTCCTAACAAGGCTTTCATTGAGAATATTATATTAATTGTTCTGTATTTACTCTAAATTTATTTTTATACACCTTGTATTAACTTTTTTATTATTATTATATATTTTTAAAGATATTCATTAAAGTTATATAAAAAAAGGCTTTCATTGAGAAATATATATATACACTGAATTTGTTTTGCCTATAATTTTTTTTAATATTGTTATTTATTTTTATATAATTTTATTTTATATGTGTACAATATGATCTGCCTATTGCGTGTATAATATTGCATTGAATGCATCACATACACGGAACATACATGCACGAAATGCAGTCAGTTGCATAATTGTGGCTGTGTTGTGTGTTATTTTATATTATTTTGCTGTTCTTCGCTTGAAGACGTTGCAAACTGGTTTGTCTGGCGAGTTGCACTCAAGCGTGACAACTCACGTCTTGACTTCAACAACTTCTACATTTTACTTTTCAATTTATTTACTCACGTCTTTCTAAACTGACTGACTCATGTCATTTAATGTTTATATAAGACTATCCCACCCTCTTAGCTTAGTAATCTGCAACTTTTGCCAATGTTATCCTTACAACGTCAACATTTTATGGAATTATCACAATATTGTTCAATGTATGATAATACATACTCTTCTTGCTAATCACAGAAGAAGAAAAAATATGTTTTTTAAGTGTGAGGGAATAAAATGTATTTAACTAACTTAAATTAGATGTCCTTATACTCAATAATGTTGTTTTGTTTTCTACTGAATTTATTTACTTGCTATTCCTTATAACTTAGCTATTTCTTTAAAAAAAAAAAATTTAAGTTTTCCTATTGTTTTTCAAAATATTTTTTTTAAAAGAATGATAAAATGTCACTAATTGTTAGTGTATAATTATGAGCTACCATATTTTTATTATTCCTGTGTAATTATGAACGTGCCACACACGCGAGATGTTATCTCATGTTTTGTTTGTTTATTCGCCTGACACGTGTCTGCAACTTGCACGATGAAAATAACTCCAAATAATGTGATTTTTTGTATTGCGTAATTTACCATTTTGCAATTTTTTTATGCATTTTTAAATGTTTTACGTTCACATAAAAAGATCACAATGTTTCAAGTTTGCATTAAAAAAAATGTGATGCAATATATTTTAAAAATAATTATGTCAACGCAACTTATCAAATCAAGTTTCCTTCAGAAGTTTCGCGGAATACTTGCATGTTAATTTTGTAGATTGATAATTCTGTCTGCAAACCTAATTTATTGTTTCCTTAAATTTATAAGTTTGGCATATTATACTTAAAGTTGCGAGAAAACTTGTCATTCTTATATGTTTAAGTTATTTAATTGTATGCTTGTTTAATGAGTATTGACAACTCTTTGATTTAATTTGCGTTTGTAATTATTTTGTTACCTCCTGGTTATTTTAACATTGCGAGGTCTGATAAAAATTTATAAAATTTGGTGTTCTTTGCGCCTGCTGTTATTTACTTCTACTAGAAATACGCATACGAAAGAGTGTAATAAACGTTTTCCTGTCATTATGTTATAGTATTTAATTTTACATGCAATCCAATTTAATTTAGGTCATTATTATCTAAAATAATAATAATATTAAAGAAAACAAAAATAACGGGATTGTGCAGGACAGGAATCGTGCACGTGGAAAGAATATTGAACATATTATGACTCATAATCAGGAAGTCGCAGTTTTTTTTGTTTTTTGTCGATATTTAAGTTTTAATTATGCGATGAATATTATTGGCAAAATGTGTCCTCTCTTTTACTCTTTAGTATTATTTAAATTTTAAATGCTCGTATGAGTTTTGGCATTTCTTTTCTTTTAACGTTTTACAGTTCTTAAAATTAAAATCTTTATTTTATTATACGCGTAGATACCGTTTATAAGAAACAACATTTATATGGAGACTGTGCAAACCGTATGACAATTTTATACAAAAACTATAAAATTATCGTATATAAGATTTTTTTTTTTTTTTTTTTTAATAAAATAATTACATATAATATATAAAATATTTCATTCTCTATTATGCTGTGAGATTTTTTTTCTTTTTTATATCGTAATTCAATAATTCTATTAGTAGTAGTAGTAGAAGTGGTATTAGCAACAGCAACAGTAATGAGAATGAGTCACTAAGCTAATTGACTAGTTTACTTAGTAAATTATAATCGGTGATAACATGAATTTGCGACTTTTAATATATATATATATTTTTTATTTGGTTCAAATATCCTTAAAAAAAATCTTTGGGACAAAAGTAGATTGGTAGATTAGGCTCAGCTCAAACAAAAAAATTGTTTATTAGGAAAAACAAATTACATATTATATAATAATAATAATAAGTAGAATAATATAATGTCACCAATTTTGTAAAATTTTATTTGTAAAGGTAGCAAAATTGTAAAATCATCCAATAACTTGTTACATCATAAATAATATGCAAAATTACATAATTATCATTATGTAATTATGTAACAAGTTATCAATTATTATTCTTTATTTTATTGGATTGGATGATTTTACAATTTTGCTACCTTTATCTTGGGGAATTTTATAAAATTGGTGACAGTATATTATTTAACTTTACAGTACTATCTTCTTCTTCTTCTTCTTTTATTATTATTATTATTATTATTATTTTTTAATTTCCTTTATAATATTATACAATTTCTTAGTTTGAGCACAATCTCAATCTCATAAGAAACCAATCTACTTTGTTCCAAAACTTATTATAAAGAATAATATTTGAACCAAATAATGAAATAAATTTTTTAGGGGTCGCAGGTTCATGTAATCATCGATTATAATTTATTAGCTTTGCTAGTGAAATTCATTCATAGAATAATAATAATATTTCTGCTACAAGTTTATTTTTATTATTATTATTTACTTGCGGGACGAAACAAACTGTGCTTCTTAAATTATTTCAATAAAATGACGTTTCATTTGAATAGTATTCAGAGTTACTGCAGATGCAAATTATTATTGTTGATGATATGATTATTGTTCTCTCATCATCTTGTGAAGAGCAAACAGCAGACGAGAGGAAAAAGAACGAGAAAAGGACCTTTCTCTCCTTCCTTTCTCACCGCGTCGTGCGTTGTCCGTGTTATTTTTATCTCGAGTCACGTGTGACCCTAGGATGCCTTAAATATCCACGTAAAACTTTAGTCTTTGGTCTGCCCGAGCCCGCCCTGCCCTGCGCCCGCACGTTCGCTTCTTTCTCGTCTCGTTAAATGTTATTCGATTCATCGCTCGCGCGTGTCATCTATATGCGATAAACTTTTCTTAAAACACGAAGTAAACTTTACTCATTAAGTAATTTCACATTTGGTTGCTTGTACCGTATACCTAAGTGAGTCAATTGATATATATATATATATATATATATATATATACGTGTGTGTGTGTGTGTGTGTGTGTGTGTGTGTGTGTGTGTGTGTGTGTGTGTGTGTGTGTGTGTTAATTATATAATACATATAATATATATATATATATATATATATATATATATATATATATATATATATATATATATATATATTATATACACACATACATACATACTACATACATATGATTTTTCATTGCCGTGTACATAATTAAATACGATGTTTATTTTAGTTATTTAATTCACTAAAAAAAAGTTTTGGAGAGATAATTATGAAATACATTATTTTTCGTTTCATTGAAAAGCTCCACCGAGCTTCACACAAATGCTAATATTTGAAAGCAACGTCTTTACGTCTTTATTTTGTCTAGCTCGTCTATTGTTATTCCTCACTCTAGAACAACTCAAAAGACTTATAGTTTAATTATAGGTCACCTATATATTCTACAAAAATATTAGCATCAATTTTTTAAAAACAGTCAGACGCACATTATAGGTGTATAATTATAATTATTATAAATATACAATTTAGTATTGTACAATCTCGCTGTAGATTATTGTTTTGATGAACAATCCGTATGCGTGTGTACCTACAATACATATAATGTAACCTAACAGTTTGATGCCACGATAACAAAGGACATTCGTTCTGTGCTGATAAAATATTATGGTACAATATTATATTAAGTAAACAGTTGCCAATTTATACTGTCTCACATTTAGCACTCACTTTTTTTTAAGTTGTGATAAACAGTGACAGATAACGTCCGTAATGTGACATTATCTCAAGGCATGTTTATAACATCTCATAATCTTTGCATTGACTTACTCATCATATATACTCGCATCGTATTATGTAACATATTTTTTTAATGCTAATTAGCGTGATTGTTAAAGGCATATTTGAGAATTATTTATGTTTTCTCTCTCTCTCTCTCTCTTTCTCTTTTGCAAAATAACTTTGTTTTTCAACAACATCCCGAATACCAGGATGTAATTTCGTGTCACCTACTGTGACTTTTATATCCT